>JAEIHY010016724.1:0-17784 GCA_018904565.1 Drosophila tsacasi | reverse complement strand
ATCTTCCTATATCAATCCGGGCAGAACCCACAGCTCCTGATACAGCTGAATCACTAGACACCGAACCGAACTTTGAACCCAAGTTGATAAGACGCCGAATTTTAGTGCCGGCTCAGCTGTCTTCGCACCATTAATTCTATTCCTTTTTATACATTAGATACTATTGTGATCTTTTATACAGCTCAGGACACATATGTGTGTAGACATATTTATGTGGAACACTGGTTGCTCGGAGAACATAATGCCCTCCGTATCAGAATCAGAAACGAGGCAGGGCGAGGGGATGCAAGGCGAGGCAAGGCAAGTCTCTCTATTGTTATCGCCGCCTCTGTAAACAAATAATTGATTCCGAACGAGAAAAAAGAAGTCCAAGTGAACTCGGCAAGCAGACGCCGCCACAGGGACAAAGTCAGAGGAAGCGCTGCGCTCTCCAATTAAATATGGCAAAAAGTATGTAGTGAAAGATCGGCAGAGGGGCGCTCAACCGCTCAATCACTCAAAGTCATTATTATAGCGCCACCAGTGACGAGGAAAGGGGGCTGAGCATTCGGTAATAGATAAAGTATTTGAAGAATTTTGTTTGTGATGCCAGTTGAGCAATTAATGGCCAATAATTCCATTCAAGACCAGATGGGTTTCCACTTGAAGCAACTACTGTGACATTTATGGGTATATTTAATTATAAAATATCACATTAGGAATGACAGAATATATCGAAATATTTGTTTAATAATTTTGAATATTTAATTTGGAATATTATTGTTAATAATTCCTCTGATCCTTTGCAGTTCCCCGACCTCAGTACGATCCGGAGGATGAAGCACCCATCAGCTGCGGCGGCGAGAACGGAGCGCCGCTTATCACGCCCTGCAAGGACAACATCAAGTTGGAGCACCGAACCAACTACACGCTGCTATGCGAGGCCGGCGAGCCGGTGATCTGGTGGATCAACTCAGAAGTCCATCCCAGTCTGACCACGTTCACCAATGATCTCGATCCAACGCGGCCCTATGGAGTGCGACTGGATCTTCTGGAGGTGACGGCGGACCAGGTGGGCGCCTATTTCTGCATCAAGGAGTCCAGCCTGGACCAGATCAACTTGTCCAAGGAGGCGGACGAGGAGGTGCGCGAAATGGTGAACCAGGACCAGGCCAGCTCCATTTACGTGTACGTGAACGATCCGTTCAACAAGCTGGTGCCGACGGACGTGATAGTGATTGCCCATCAGTACAGCGACGTTGTCATACCCTGCAAGCCGGCCATGCCCGAGACCGAGGTGCTGCTGCACTTCAATGGAGATGTAAGTGCCGGTGCGGGATTTGTATCCATGCAATCCTCTAAAGACTTTCCAGTTTATGTGCCCAGAAAAGGCCTGCATGAGTCCTCAACGTACAGTTAATACCCATTGCACTGTTTATGGCTTGAGATCTCAGAGGATTTATGCAGAGCTTCAATTTTTGTCCTAGAACTAAATAAATTCACTTTTATTGACGCACAGGATAATCAGTTAAGTTGGAAAATCAGTTCGAATGGCAGGATTGAGGGTCAACCCAATTTCTACCAGAACTTTACGTACGACTCCAAGCTAGGCTTCACCTTCCGCGTCATCGAGTACATCTCGAGTACCATCTATTGTTCCGATTGCTGTTCGGACTATCAGTCACTCTTTGACATTAGCTACCAGAAAAGTATGTCCCAGCTTGAGATACCAGTTATATCTATCCGTAGTTAGCCCCTCTATTACCTCTGTATATACACAGTTCCTTTCCCAGACTATCTTTATAAGTATATTACGTAGAATTAACAATCAACTCACACTCCTTGACTGGCAGTCTCTAGATAGGCAGGGTCTTCTTCTGACAGCGCTGTGACATTATCCTGATATCTGACAAACCCCTATTCCTATTCCTGTGTATGTGCGCAGAGATATTCCAGCAGAGAAGTCGGTCGATACGATCCGAGGCGGGGATTCACCATCGAAATCCGCAGCATCACGGATGGCGGCGAGTACTACTGTTTACCCAAAACGCCCTATCCGGAGCACGACGACGAGAACTGGACCGTTGTTGTGTCCTTTATTGGTAACGGTTACATTGATAGTGAGTTTTTGCACCCCAAAGTTTGTGATTTGTGATTTCTGTCTCTATATATGTCGTAAATATTGCTTTACACTCTCTATTCAACAATAATGATATATTTTGAAGCGGTTTCGGTATCGGGTTTTGGTTTCCTAATAGCCAAAGGATCTCTCTAATCTCTACTCTCTTCCAAATTCAAGGCTCTTCTTTATAATTGCACCAATAATTGCACTTGCTGCAAGCACACTTTTTACGCACAACACTGAAAAGTACACTTGATAATCTCAAAAATAAGTTAGGAATCGGCTTTTAACATTGACTTGAAGTTTTTCCAAAATACCCTTTAATTTTCCGAAGCTCAGGCTTGAGAAAAATAACTGGAATGGAAAAATGTTTGAGTACAAAACACAAACACTGCCTGCAAGTTAAAGATACTTATTATAAGTGTGTGTGCTAACCCATGGTATTTCTCTCTTTTCCTGTGTTCCCCCTCACTGTTCTCTCCCACGTATCCACCACGTTCATGTCTTAATCTGCTAACTCCTCCAGCATCCGGATTGGATAATCTCAGTTCCAACGGCCCACCACCGCCAACGGTGACTAACATAGGGTTAGAGTACGATGATGAGGTCGATGATGTCCTCGGTACAATTATTACTAACCGAACCCAGGGTGAAATGGCTCTAATCTCCGGTGATGGCAGTGCCCAGGATCGGATCAAGCGAAGTCCAGCCCGGCTGGCTCCGATGCCGTCGTCGCCCTCACCCAGGCCTGGGCGTAAGTTTGTCCTCCTGGCTGTTGTCCTTGTTCTGTGTTATCGTTTGACTGTGTTGTGTTGTGTTGTGGTTTCGTCCTTCTTTGCATCGCTTTATTTTCCGCTTCTTGTTAAGATTTTCTTTGGTTTCGGACTGACTTAACTTGGTTAACCGTAGTTACTCTAACTAAACTTACTGCTTTACTACTTACCCGACTAACCACCTACCCCCTAAGTGTACTGTAGAAACGTTAACCCATGTGTGTCCTCGTCTATGTCTAACTCCATCCATCCATCTGCATGAGAAGCTGTAGAAAGATTGCTTGCCAGTCCCCGGCCTTTGCGAAGGGTATCCTCTAATAATGCTAAACTCTCTACCAACGCAACAGAGGCGGACAAGCCGCTCCCCAAGCCCGAGATCAAGTCGAGGGCCAGGAACCATGTCTTCCTGCACGGCAACTTCACATTAGTCTGCGAGCAGTCCTCCACCATTGAGCTGCTTAGCTACAGCATGGAGTGGATAACGCCACCCCGGGATAAGGTCAGTCAGCGAGGAGGTCTGTTAGAGAGGTCTCACCTTAATCCTTGGCAATCTCTCCACAGAGTCGCGTCACTATTACCACGGCGGAGTTTGATGACAAGTTTAAGAACAGCACCCACCACTTGGGCAGGAGCACCTTGACCGTGACGAATGCCCAGCCAACGGACACTGGACTCTACAAGTGCGTCGTCACCGAGGCCATCAACAACAAGCCCCAGATCGTTTCCTACAAGATCAGAGTGCTGGGTAAGTCTCGAAGCTTGGTTAGTTGCAACCTCCGATGACCGATGATCTCTCCAGCCCCCAATGAAACCTACCTGAATGTGAACGAGCCCTCGAATCACTACGATGTCCGGGAGTTCGCCAACAAGACCATCCAGATGACGGCCACCTTTGAGGGCTTCCCCGAGCCCTCCTTCAGCTGGCTGAAGCCGGACGGCACCGAGGTCTGGCAGACGGAGCACAATTTCAAGATCATCTCCACCGAGCGCAGCACCACGCTGCAGGTGCTCAATGCCCAGCTGGAGGACAGTGGCACCTACATCCTGCGCGGCACCAACACCATCCAGACTGTGGAGCGGCCGTACAATGTCAGTGTGATCGATGGCCCGGCACTTAGCATGCCGGATGTGTATGTCCAAGTGGGGAGTGTGGCGCGGCTGGAGTGCACAGTACGGGCCTATCCGCCGGCCCTCGTTACCTTCTTCTTCCGGCCCTGCGCCCTGGACCCGCGATGGCCCACCTGCTCGGTGCTGAATCAGAACTTTAGCGTAAGTTCAGGGATGGTATTTTGTATGCCCTTGTTTATTATTCTTATTTGTTTTAAGTCGTTTACTTTATATATTTATTATCCCTATATATTCAAAGGTTTAAGATATAAATTCATGGATTGTATTTACTGTGTCAAATTTTATTGTACCATAATTAAGGTATCATGACATCCCTCATTTTATGTATTCCATTAAATCGTATTACTTAATAGTTTCCTATATCTTCAAAGGTAGAAAGGTATACTTAAGTGTTAAACCTTTAATTAGAAAATGTTTAAGCATTTGTCTTTCGTCTTCTTACACATTTTTCATTGGCTTTTTCTGTGTCGTCTGCTGCAGTCACCCGAAATCCAGGAGCAATATCAGGTACAATTATTGTTTATAACTGCCAAGATCAACATTAACTCCATAGCTAACCCACTTTGTATACCTTTCACAGTTCAAAACTAATCCGAGGCCAGGAAAATTAAGCGTAGAGCGCATCGTTGAGGTATCCTTTAGGCCCACCGAGCCCGGCATCCTGACCTGCATTGCCCAGAATTTGGTAGACGGCAAGGAGCGGCGATCGCAGACCAAGGCACATGTCCTACTGGGCGACATTGCCGAGAATATGACAATTTACGGACTGGATGAGCAGCGGAAGATCGCCAAGGGAGACGAGGAGAACTTCACCTGCGAGGCACTGGCTTACCACTTCGACGGCAACCTCAGGTGGCTCCACGATGGCGTGGAACTGGAGGCAGATGAGCGTAAGATTTTTTTATCAAAGGGATGCTAACGTTTATGATACATACTTCCATTGTCTGGGCAGGTGTCTCGATTGATACCAGCAAAACGGAGTATTCCTACAAGAGCACCGTACGTTTCAGTTCCATTTCGGACGAAGATCGCGGTACGTATGAGTGTCGTGCCTACCACATCATGAATCCCGCTGACTACGGCAGCCGGGAGATCAACGTCTTCGTCCACGATCCCCGGGCGCCACAGTGGAAGTACACCAACCTCAATACCCATTCGAAAATGGAGCGAAACCTGAGTCAATCGTTGGAGCTGGTCTGCCGCTCAGAGGCGGTTCCATTGGCCACCGTTCGGTGGTTCAAGGATGGCCGGGAGCTGGTAGAGACGAATCTATTGCACTTCCCTGAGGGCGACACCAAGCTGCTGATCACTCACCTGTACCCGGGGGACGAGGGTGTCTACAGGTGTCTTGTGGAGAATCGCTTGGGCAGCATCGAGAACTCTATCACAGTGGTTCTCTCCAGTGAGTTTATTTTCTATTTGGAAATGTATGCTTTTCTAAAGTTATTTATTGATCTCCAGATCTACCTGGCATAAGCAAGGGCTGGATTTGGTTCGGTGTCATGCTGTTCCTTCTCCTGATCAGCCTGTGTGCCTTCCTGGCCGTTCGCTACCACAAAGAGCATAAGCGACATCTGGCCTTGAAGGCCGCTGGCCTGGCCAACTTCGAGGAGGGAGCAGTGGGACACATTAATCCGGATCTCACCCTGGATGAGCAGGCGGAGCTGCTGCCCTACAACCGGGAGTTCGAGTTCCCGCGGGATAACTTGAAGCTGGGCAAGCAGCTGGGAGCCGGAGCCTTTGGCGTGGTGCTCAAGGGTGAGGCCAAGGGCATACGAAAGGAAGAGCCCACCACCACGGTGGCCGTTAAGATGGTCAAGCGGACGGCAGACAACGAGGTGGTGCGGGCTTTGGTGTCCGAGTTGAAGATTATGGTCCATCTGGGCCAGCACCTGAACGTAGTGAATCTGCTGGGAGCCGTTACCAAAAATATAGCAAAACGTGAGTATGAAACATATTAATTAAATACAAGAAATTAAAAAAAATTCATACAATTGAGGAAATAATTTTAAATCATATTCATTGGAATATTTGAAACGTATTTTAAGCCGTGACACCATGAATATTATCAACTGTATATTTAAACATGTTTTCCTCAGGTGAACTCATGGTCATTGTGGAGTACTGCCGCTTTGGCAATATTCAGAATTTCCTGCTAAGAAATAGAAAGTGTTTTATCAATCAGATCAGTCCAGACACAGATCACATTGATCCCAATATCATGACACAACGCTTTTCCGAGAACTTTGACCTGCACCGGTAAGTTGTTAATACTTTATTCTCCACTCCCTTAACCCAGTGTTAACTAACCCTAAGTTAAACCTACCTTAACTGATGACTAACGCTAATCTTGTTCCGTTTCTGGTTTTGGTAATCCTTATTAACAATCGACTAACCAACAAACTACACTGAACACGATCTAATCAACAAATCTTACAACACACAAACAACAAACACTCTGAATGTATCTGTATGCGCACTTGTTGCCTGTGCATCTCTCCACCTGTGACTGTGATCTCCCGCTCCTGGTTGTGGCCTCCTCCTTGTGTGTCTCCTCTTATTTGTCTGTATGGGCGCGGCGACTTAACCCCAATTAACAGCGATGCTAACGGTGGTGGCTTGAAGTATGCTAATGTCGGGTTCCCGCTCCACTCGTACATGAATCAACTGAACTCCTCGTACAACAATAACACCCAACCGCCGCCTAATCATCGCAGAAACTCCGACAACGATCCCCGATCGGGCACCCGTGCCGGACGACCAGGATCCGGGTCTGCCACCTATAGCTATGATCGGCAAATGGACACCTGTAACACCGTGATGACCACTGTGCCGGAGGGTAAGTTTCTGCTTAAGACTGAAGGAGTTTCAAGATGTCCCATAACCAAAATGAATACCCACAGATGACCAAATCATGTCCAACAACTCGGTTCAACCTGCCTGGCGTTCCAACTATAAGACAGACTCCACGGAGGCCATGTCTGTGACCACAGTTGATCTTGTTAGCTGGGCCTTCCAAGTGGCCCGGGGTATGGATTATCTGTCGTCCAAGAAGGTATTGCATGGCGATCTAGCGGCCAGAAATATACTCCTGTGCGAGGACAATGTCGTCAAAATTTGTGACTTTGGTCTGGCGCGTTCCATGTATCGTGGCGATAACTACAAGAAATCGGGTAAGGATTTCTGATAAATAATTTCTATATTTACTTGAATTAATTCTAATATTTAATTCATTTTAGAGAGCGGCAAACTGCCCATCAAGTGGCTGGCGCTGGAGTCCCTCAGCGATCATGTGTTCAGCACGTACAGCGACGTCTGGTCCTTTGGCATTGTCCTCTGGGAGATGTTCTCGCTGGCCAAGGTGCCATACCCTGGCATAGATCCCAATCAGGAGCTGTTCAACAAGCTGAACGATGGCTATCGCATGGAGAAGCCGCCCTATGCCAATCAGGAGCTCTACGACATTATGCTGGAGTGTTGGCGCAAGAAGTAAGTGATTGCCTGGATCTTAGAGAAATATATATCCTTATTTAATTCGCTTTTGCAGTCCCGAGAGCCGACCCCTGTTCAATGAGCTGGAGAAGCGATTTGCCACCATGCTGGGCGAGGATGTGGCCAATGTAAGAGTTTCCTCACAGATTTTAATTACAATATTCTTAAGGAGATACTGCCTCTCCTCCACAGCACTACTTGGACCTGAATAACCCCTACCTGCAGAGCAACATGGAGTACATAAAGAACCAGCAGACGGACTACCTGGCCCTGATGGGCTCCCCCAACGAGCTGGCACCCTCGGCTCCGCGCTACGTCAACGGACACATAGTACCCGATATACGTGAGTATCCTAGCATGAATAACCCATTGCTGGCCATGGATCGGGCTACTAACTGAGCACACTCACCTCCTCACATGCATCCATGCACCACGGCACACCACACCACTAACACAGGCATCGAGGAGCTGCCGGATGACTACATGGCCATGAGTCCGGACTCCGATGCACCACCGCCACCGGCCACCGCCATATTCTCACCTACGCGCCTTGAAGGGGAGGCCAGCGAGTTTGCGGACTTCTCTAGCGACACAACCACTTTCAATTTCCCAGCAGGAGCCCGCCAGTCGCCGACGCTGAGCAACAATATGAACATAAGCGGGGCCAGCAAGCCCCTCCGGAACAAGAAAAACGGTCTGCCCACTGTGGATGCGGCGGATCAGGCTCCCGAGGAGATACCCATGCTGCATCGCCGCTCGGCGGGATCGGATGAGGACGAGGAAGGCGAAAGCCGGAGTCCCGAGCAGGCGAGACGATTCAATCAGGCTCTGAAGCAGCACTACGCCACGCCCACGCCCTCGCCCCGCCATCATGTGGAGACGAAACTCAATGGGGAATCGTCTTCAGAGAACTATGTGAATGTGAAGCCGCCGAGGAAAAACCTCGCGAACAAAGCGGCGGCAGCAACGGGCGGGGCCCCAACGGAAGCCTTCTCGAATCCCAGCTACCAACCTCTGTCCGCCGTCAATGAGAAGGAGCAGCGAAGGTATTAAGGATGTTCCGGAGCCATTAGTTTAGGGCAAGAAACCTTAACAGGATTAGTTGGAATTTTATGGGGAAATTGATGTATAACTATGTTAATTCCCTTTTACAATTCCAACTGATCTTGGAGGGGTTTCTTTAGAAAAACAATACTACTTAGTGGCATTGTCCAGATTCTGATATAGCTTTAAGGCCCACCACACTCACACTCTCCATGTTATATACTTATTAATGCCATTTCATGTTTAGGTTTAGTCTAGCTCTAAGTGTATTTTGAACAATGTAAATGAACGTCTTGAACTGTGTATACACTCAAATACAATGGGTATCGTATATCAACATTAATGAGCCTTAATCGAGGTCGAGTGCCATTAACATTGTGTGACTGTTGTGCTCTCCTTGTTGAGTTCCATGCGCTTACGCCGCTCCTCAAGGTCCAGTTCCAAAATTTGTTTCTTCAGATTAAGGTTCTTTACCTCCAAGCGATGTCTCTTTTCGGCTCTGGCGTTCTCCCTCTGATAGAATCTCTGCTGCAGGCGTAAAACCTCTTGTCTATCAGCATCCAGTGAACGATAGCCTTGTCTATCAGCATCCAGTGATCGATAGCTGTTTTCAGAGCGTACTTCATCCGGTAGCGACAGGCACTGGAAAGCCCGTGGAAATTCCATCTCATCCTCCTCCTGGCTCGGATTCTGAAATACATTTTTAGTTTAAAAAATAATTTATATTTGTAATAAAATGTACACAGAAACCTCCTCCACTTCTTTGGGTTTAATCTCCATTGAAAATTCATTATTATCTGCTGGAAATATAAAAACAAAATATTTAGCTTAATATCATACTGAAAATCGTCAACTTTGATATATAGAAATTAAAAATATTAAAACGTGTTAGCTATTTTAATTCTAAAATATACATTTTTTAGATTAAAAACAATTAAAACAAAACATGTAAGTATGCTAATTTCAGAAAGCTGCGGTTTGTATGCTCTTTCAGTTTGCAATTGGATCAGGGGTCGAATTTAAAAATTATCATAACTAAGGCAAAAATGCTTTCTATTCACATCGAACAATTTTTGTGTGCTCCTTTTTATTACGGTAACAAAGCAGCATTTTTTATTTTAAAATTTCAAAATTTTAAATTTCTTTCAATTTTTTTATAATTTTAACCATTTAACCCCTTAAAATATTGAAAAGATTTTTACATATTTTTATTCTACCAGACACGGCTAGTTCGACTCTGCTTTTGATGCTGATCAAGAATATATAGGATTTATGGGGTCGGAAATGACTCCTTTACTGACAATTATTTTGTTTAAGAAAAAGTAATGTCACGTAACTTACAGTTATTATTCTCCTCCTTCCCGTCCTCGTCATAAACTACCGACACGCAACTACTGGCTGATAGTTCAAAGTCATCGGGATACTGATCCAAGGAATTATCACCCAACCTTTTACCCTCCGTCTTTATCTTGGTATTCATATTCTTGTACTTGTCCTTGAGGGTCCGCCAAGTGCGAAACATGCCGGTCTGGTCGGTGAACTCCTGGGCCAATTGCTCCCAGGCATCCTTCTTCATCTGGCAGGACGACGCATCGGATTTCTTGTTATCGATAATGGGCTTGTATGGCTTCAGCAGACGGAGCAGAATATCCTCCTCGGATGGCGAGAAGTTCTTGCCCCTTTGGCGGGTGCGCTTCTCCGACTTGTTTATTTTCAGCATTTTTCTTAGGTTTCGCTTCTTTTTTTTTTAATCAAATTAAATTGAGTTTAAATAAATCAGAATTGACGTTTCGGTTTAAGGATAGCTGATGGATATTCCAAAAATAACCAAGCTCCTAGTTCATTTAAAAAAGGTTTAAGCTAGTTCTCCGATTTTTAAAAGCTTATTTAAACGAATTGTGTAATCAAAATCTACATAAATAACAATAAATATTAACTATTAAATTCCTTTTTAAGGTTTGTTTAATTAATTGATTTATTTTAAGTGAAATGTAAAAAAATGTCCTAAAATAGTCAGTAGGTTAAACGGCCAGTCTTTTCAGCTTTTCGATTGCGGCCCCTGTGTTTAAATTTTTCCTAACCAGTAAGCGGGAGCAGCTGCTTCCTGGCCTACGCATAAGGTAAAGCAAAGTCTTGGCTTTCTTTAAAATAATTTACAAAATTTCAAACCAACAGACTACCCACTTGCTAAAATACCAAATTGTAGAGATGGCACTCAAACAGCTTAAGTGTGGGACACAATTCGAATACTTTTGATGAAAATGCTTAAATATACCACAAATATTTATTAAAAGGAAAGGAAAAATAAAGCCATATTATTAAAAAAATTAAGTAAATAATATATTAATTATCAAAAAATAAAGCCAGCGAATATTCGCAACACATTCAAATTTTGCAATACTAAAATATCGACTCACGCACCATCGCCAGAATGTATCGATAAGCCGCAAAAGTCGCAGTGAAAGAAAAAGTTTGTTGATTTGTTGAATTCCAGAGAATAGAGTGCTTAATTAGGGAAACTAAAGCCAGCAACAAGATGATGGTATGTACTCTTAAGAGCCAAGCCAAATCCTCCCGTCTGGAAGTTATTAAAACCATTAATTGTTTGCATTAAGAGCTGCTGGCAGTGCTGTCTAAGAGACGCCTCTCGCAGCGCACACAAAGAAAAGTCTTATCAGAAAAATGGGCGTAATTGGAGTGTGAATTAATGTGTTTGTTGCACTTGCAGGACGGCACGGATGACTCAAACCTGCTAAACAGTCCCTCTGCGGCCAACAACAATGGCAACACTATGGAAATAGACTCGCCCACGAACCCGCTGGCGAATCCACTGGCCGACACAACAGCGGCAACTGCTACTGCAACAAATGGCAGTGGATCTGCCACATCGCCGGACAGTTCCTCCTCCGCACCGGCCACGCCCGCTGCTGCCGTCCCCCTGGGCGAGAACGCGCTCCATGTGGAGATATCCGACGCACTGAGCGAAAAGGAAAAGGTCAAGTTCACAGTGCACACTCGCACCACGCTGCCAGGTTTCTCGAAAAAGGACAATAATGTGGTGCGGCAGCACGAGGAGTTTGTGTGGCTGCACGATCGCATCGAAGAGAACGAAGACTATGCCGGCTACATTGTGGGTTTCAAAATTATTAACGTTAATCTATATCGCTGATACTGATCTGATATTCTGACTAGATACCGCCCTGTCCTCCACGTCCGGACTTTGATGCGTCGCGCGAGAAGTTGCAGCGCTTGGGCGAGGGCGAGGGCAACATGACCAAAGAAGAGTTCAAGAAGATGAAGTCGGAACTGGAGGCGTAAGTGTTTCATTTTATAAATAATTAAGCAAACCATTTAATAAATAATATTTCCCAGAGAATACCTTGCCACCTTCAAAAAAACCGTCGCCATGCACGAAGTGTTTCTCCGAAGACTGGCCAGCCATCCCGTCTTTCGCGTGGACCAGCATCTCAAGGTATTCCTTGAGTACGATCAGGATTTGTGCGCCAAGCCACGCAAGAAAATGGCCATTTTCGGTGGCTTCGTTAAGTCTCTGGGCAAGACCACAGACGAGATCCTGCTCAGTGCCACGGTGCGAGATGTGAATGATTTCTTCGAGAACGAGCTTCAATTCCTCACAGAATACCACGGGCACCTGCGTGAGGCTTCGATCCGAACGGAGAAAATGACACAGCGGCACAAGGATGTGGGCGATAGCCATCAGAAGATATCGAATGCTCTGACCCAGCTCTCGACCACCGAGAAGGGCAATGTAGAGACATTTGTGGCCAAGACGGCGGAGATATTTGAGAGAATTAAGGTGCGTTTACCATTAGAGATTATAAGTGATTTATTATAAGATTTTTTAATTAATTTATTTCTTGCAGAATCTGGAGACCCGAGTGGCCAGCGATCAGGATCTCAAGCTGGGCGACACTTTGCGCTATTATCAGCGGGATAGTGATGCTGCCAAGGCATTGCTAATCCGACGTCTGCGATGTCTGGCTGCCTATGAGACGGCCAATCGTAATCTGGAGAAGGCGCGTTCCAAGAACAAGGATGTGCATGCGGTAAGAATCGGGCTGAGATTTTGTAAGAGATTTTTAGAGACGTTTATTCCCCTTTTCAAAAAAGTGCTTTCAGCGGGGCAATCAATTCTAACGCTTCACTAATTACAAACCAAACTATTAAATATTTTTTTCCCAACCACCTCACATTGCTCTGCTCTTCGCTCTCCGCTCTGCCTGTCCCTCTGCCCCCTCACCTTCTATGTGTGTGCGTGCGTGTTTGTGCGTGTTCTGTTTCGGCAGCCCTTGGAGGTGCAAGAGGTATTTGGCATTTTAAGGTTTATTAGCCGTCGGTTTAGTAGATGTAAACAGCTGCATGCCCTCCATCCGTATTCGCACCCTCTAGCATGTCCTTGTTGTGGCTCCCCTGCTCACGAACTCTGACTAATTTCATCTTGGTTTCCACCTTAGGCTGAGACCGCCCAGGCGGAGGCCTGCGAAAAGTTCGAGTCTATGTCTGCATGTGGCAAGGAGGAGCTAATCGGCTTTCGTAATCGACGAGTGGCGGCTTTCAAGAAGAGGTGAGTCAGAATATTTCTACACCATAAAGGAGGGGATACTACATGTTATGCCTTGCTAAATTACAGCCTCGTTGAGCTCTCAGAGCTAGAGATCAAGCATGCCAAGACCCAGTACGAATATCTACGCCAATCGCTGCTTGCGCTGAAGGAGATTGCCTGAGAGGACGAGCTGGAGGAGGAGGACACAGAGGCAGTGAATGGATGAGTCCGGCTGACGGAAGTAAATCAATTGTTTAATTGCTAAGCAAACAGTTTATTATTATTGCCATTGAGTGCAACATTTATTATCTTAGCCCCACACACACACGTATTTGTATGGTGACGAATAACCATTTGTTTTTTGTGAACACAGAGCGCTTTTATATATTTGTGAAACAAGCATTCCTCTCTCTCTGAAGCATTACCTATAATATATACATATATGAATGAGAATAAATGAGAAAATATTGTACAGAAGGCGGGGGCTGTTATCAATCAACAAAACACACTCGCTAGGCATCAAACACGGTAGCCAGGCAACAACTTAAAACATTCCCCAAATTTAGTATAACAAGGAAGCAGTCCTTATAGGTTGTATCAGGCTCACTCACGCCTATTCTAATTAAGTTTAAGAACCTTTTGACCATGGATGACTTTGGTTGCTTTGATTACAAGCGCCCGGCCAGCGCCAAGCATAGCGATTGGAGAACCTCTACGTACCGCGGCCATCACCATCTCACCGATCTGAGAATGGGCAACAAGCTGAATGTTAAGTTTGCCGACAAAGACCTCTATGTGAGTGATCCGCTGCTGTCGGAGAAGCTCACCTCTGAGTGCATGGCCAATTACGTGTGGCAGGTGAGAGAATGAGTCGCCCGAGAAGGATCCTTATACTTTCACAATGTATTTTCTTATGCATTTCCAGTATGGCAATCCGAATACCCTAAGGAATCCCTCGCTCAACATGAAGAGCCAGTACATGAAGCCCTTCGAGCAGGGACAGCTGCGCTTTGTGAAGCGCAGAATGAAGCCCATTTCGAGTGTTAGTCATGACACATATGTGCTGAAGGAAATGCCCGAGGAGCCGGAGGTGGTGCCCGTTACCATGCCCACGCCAGTTAAGGCAACTAAGATGATCATCGATCGTTCCGAAGAGGGCTACAGCAAGTACTTGGATCCCTCTGCCACCACCTACAATCTCTCGTATGTGCGGCTGAGTCCGGAGCAAATAGCCGCCGGAGTGGGGGCCCACGACAATTTAACCTTCTGGAACTGGTCGGAGAAAATGATGGCCTCGCGGAAGGTAGCGCGTGAACCAGATGCCAATATGTGCGATGGTTTTCCCTCAAAGCTGTGCCCGAAGCGTCGCTGCGAGTTCCAGAACGAGACCAAGCGTGTTCCGCATTCGGGAATGGTCACGGAGGTGCGGGCAAACTACACGGATCCGCAGAGCCGTCAGGTTGAGTTCGATCCGAATGTGAGGCCTTTGTTGGAGCATGCGGATGTCGTGCCATTTGCCAAGAAGAGCGAGTACGCTATATACGGATCGGGGGAGCCGGTCGTGACTTACGTTTAGGGGTCCTTCTTTTTAGGCTTACTGTTTTCTCTTGAACTAAATTTATGTTAATCAAAACTTAAGGTTTCATGAGTTCTAAAATATATCTTGCAGAGAAAGGAACCTTTATAGCGATACCGAAAATTTATTAAAACAAGTCCGCGTGTGGTGACCGGAACGGCTTAATAGAGAAGGATCCTTTGTAACCCAAAGTTCATCCCCAAGCTCACACAAATGTGGTAAAACTATGAGGCAAAAGGTTGTAGGCCGATGTGACCAGCACCTCATCTGCGTCCTGGATCGCAGGAATACTACACTCCATCTCCGGCGGCGGGGCTTTGGCAATGTATATGGGGAAATCCTTGTAGGCAAACTCGCGGATAAACTGGCGGCACACGCCGCAGGGCGTGGTGAAGCCCTCCGGATGATATGCCACCACAGCGCCTTCTATGTACTTAAGTTCGCCCTCGCTAATCCCCTTGGCCAGAGCACATCGCTCCGCACAGTTGCTCGGAGTAAAGGCCACATTCTCGATGTTGCATCCCGTGTAGATCCTGCCGCATTTCGACCGAAAGGCAGCGCCCACCTTAAAGTTGCTGTACGGGACATAGGCGCTCTTGCGGGCCGCTAGAGCTGCCTCCAAAAGCTCGCGGCCACCTTCATCTTAGAAAATGAGAGTTAAGGACTGAACACACTTAGCTACCACATTCATCTTCTCACCAACTTCGGAGAAGGCAATCGTATACTCCTTTAGTATCGGAGGATGCGGGAGATTCTCGGACTCGGACGGGTGACCCTTCTCACCGTTGAGTAGGGCCTCACGCCGCTTCAATTCAGACATCAAACAGTCCAGCCTCTGCATAAAGGAGCCGAGTAATTTGCGTTGCACCTTCAGGCGCTGCTCCTTGCTGAGGCCACCAGCGGAGGCGTCAACATTTTTCCGCTCCTGTCGACGCGCCAGTTCGGACTGCAGCACTTCGAGTTCCCTCATCTTCTTCTCCAGCTCTTTGCGCTTCAGCTCGTCCTCCAGCTTGTTGAGACACGTCATGTACTGTTGCAGGAGCTTCCGCTTTTCGGCCATTTTTTTTTTGTTTTTATATATTTCAACTAAAAATTTTATTTAAAATGATGTCTGTATTTTTCGAGCCTGAAAATTTTACTAAAAAGAAACCATAATAATCGAGTGTGACTTGTGATTCAAATGTCAATTCGCTTTTTGTATTTGTACACACGGCTATGCCTTGGACTTCAGTACATCTCCAAACTCATAAGGGTTACTACCCTCCCTTTTACTTCCTGAATAGTGAACAATATATTTAAAATTTTTACAATATTAAATAACTGTAGGTTTTCAAATTTATTTTATTGAAATTTCGCGTTTTCGTTGTCCATATTTTTACTTCGATCGACTTTCGGATCTACGAGAACATGAATACACCTGCGCGTAAGTTAAAATACGTTAATAGCTTCAGCAGAAGTATTAATTCAGTTGATCACGATTACAGGCAACAAGCCAGCTGTGCTGAAGATCTCAAGATCAGCCACAAGAGTCGGCTCATTTCAAACTCAAGGACCTTTTCCAAGGGCTAAAAAGCCTCTATCATCAGCTAGTTACCAGTCTCTAATCTCTACGAGTCAAGGCACCAAAGGGACTCAAGGACATCTTCGTAAAGCCAGCGAACCCAAATCCTCGGTGAGAAAGACGCTGGAAGAGAGCGCTGTTTAAGAGTATTTACAAGATTATATTATTTCGCAGAACCAAACCTCCACTACTCCTAAGAAATACGAACGTGCATCCACGGATCTAGGTGCCACAAGTCCCAAGCCCGTAAAAACCCCAGGTCGTAAAACAAGCGTTCCCGCATCCCCGGTGAGTAATAATTGGATAAGGAAATAAACCATAATTGCTTTACGATATTATGTACTTTTCAGGATCGACCCTCCACAAGCTGCGACCGGGTTCGGACTCGGGAACCTCTTCCTAAGACCAACGCCACACAGGCTCGAGGTCCCATTCCTAAGTCCAAAATACCTGTCTCCTCGGGGTATGGAAATCAGGGGAGTGCTTCCAGAACTTACTTACAGACACGAGGATCTGCTTTCTCGGTGGGTAGAAATCAGTAAGGGGGACGCATTACGAGATTCTATATTCCACAGGCTCGAACCTCCATTACTGATCCCGTACAGACAAGGATACCCCTACCCAAGAACAAAAAACTTGTCTATTCAGGTCATACTTTCTCAAGATTCATCCCCAAATCCTTCGTAGGTGGAAGCCAGGAACAACCTCTACCTAACGAACCTGTAGATTCCGACAAAGACGAAGAATCCGCACCCACAGTGAGTAGGAATAAAAAAAATCGTTTAAGGGCCTGATGATTTTATATATTCCACAGGATGAAACCTTCATAATACGAAGGATCGAAACTGAATCCTCGGTAAGTAGGAGTCAGGAATGATTTGGAGTGCAGCAGTGATTTGGAGAGTCATTTCAAGTTTATATTATTTACTCCATAGGATCGACTCTCCACAAGTCCCGACCCCTTAAAGACTCGAGCACCCATTCCTAAGACCAAAATACCTGTACTCTCGGGCAGTAAAATTCGGGGTACTTCTACAAGTCCCGGTCCAGTGTACTCACCAGTACTTCAGGCTAACAAACCAATGGTCAAGGTGAGCAGGAATCGAAAGAGGATGAGCTTCTATAATCTATCTATATATCTAATCTATATATTTCCCAGGGTCGAGCCTTTGGAAGTACCTTCTCTGTACCGGCTTCCGAACCATTGTCCCCGGTAAGCAGAAATCGCGGCAGTGCAGACGGAAGAGCTGTTCTATCTGGGTAGAAATCTGAGATGTGGGATTATAATTGAGTATGTTGTATATTCCCCAGACTCGAACCCCTCGACGTCCTCCTACTATGGCCAGCGGATCTGCTTACTCGCTGAATTGCGAAAGTTTGTTCACAAGACCAAGATTAATAGTAAGACCTAAGACCAAACCAATGGTCAAGGTGAGCAGGAATCAAAAGAGGATGAGCTTCTATAATCTATCTATATATCTAATATATATATTTCCCAGGGTCGAGCCTTTGGAAGTACCTTCTCTGTACCGGCTTCCGAACCAT
>JAEIHY010016723.1:0-16109 GCA_018904565.1 Drosophila tsacasi | reverse complement strand
TTCCTTTTGGCCACCGCAACGAGGCCAATCTCACCTGAGATTGCCGTGAAATTCTGTTGCTGTTTCGTGGGCTTGAAGTCAAATTAGAAAAGCGAACAGAAAGAAATAGAGAGAGTAAAGGAGAACGCGAACAAATCTGTGCCAGCAAGCTAAAAAATTATGAGGCCGGGCTGGGCTGGGCTGGCATCAAATTAAAAACAGACGCATTTTGGCCCACAATTTCGTGCATAACACAAAATCAATTACAATTTTAATTAAATATGCAAAGCTCCCAGAAAGAGCCCCCAGTCAGCGGAGCGAGTGCCACAGAATGGAGAATGAAACTCAATCAGGCAAAATGTCCCCCAGGCAGGTGACGTCTTTCCATAATAATGTCCTGCCTCTGCCACGCCCACCCAAACAATCAGCCGCCCACACAGCCCGCTTGGCCCATCCTTTTGGAAAATTCCCCAGGTAGACAAAAGGGTAAGGCGGCAGCCCTTTAGATATGGATGACGCTTTGGGAAGCCAAACGAAAATTGTATGCTCTTCAAGATTACAACTTAAAGTTGGGGTTTCTTTGAGTTTAAATTAATGTTGCTTTTCAATTTAACTTTAAGATGCGTTTTTATTGAGATTACCAATACCCTTGAACGCATTGTTATTTTATTAAATCTCCTTTGCAGTTATAAATGCGATTATTACGTTTATTTAAAATATAATTTAAAGGTTAAAATTATTAAAGGCTTTATTATATTTAATTATATTGAATTTGAGCCTTGTATTATTTATGGACACATTAAAATCAGATAAAAAGACAATAGTCCTTCGCGTAATTTTAATGAATTTATTTTTAAGTCTAAGGGTATTTTGGTTCAAATAAAAATGAATCAGCTTGAATCAGGGCAAACCCGCATCGTAAAACAATGAAGAAAGGCAACTCCCCAGCCGCGCTTAGGCAGGTCATTTAAAAATATAAAAATTTAATGACTCTTGCGGTGCCGAGATACAAAATTCTTAATTAAATTGTCCCAGGGCAGAGCACAGGCAGGTTTGACAGATTTTCCGAGCAGCAAATCAATTACAATTTGCCTCAGCTCGGGCCCAGACACTTGGCCTAATCCTGTCCAAGAGGCCCAGGACAAAGTGGCAAGCACTGCATTTGCAGTTTTGCAATTGCCACTGCATCTGCTTCTGCTCCTGTATCTGCATCTTTGATGCCGAAACCAAGCCAAATGGAAATGCGGTGAGCCGGCCCAATGGCAGCTACAACATCTGGCAGCTGGTCAATTGGTCACTTTTCATTTGCATATCATTTGGATTGGCGGCCAAGAATGTTGCAAAACTCTCCAAAATGTACAGTTTTGGCATTTTGGCAGCTTGACGTAATGGGCACACCATGGGCAGAAAGAGTCAAAGGAGGTTTATTACGGAAGGGGGGGACTTAGATTTTAGATTGCGGTCTTCAGACTGTGGACCGAGACTTGTTTAGGGATACCTGCAGGTTTTACTTAGTTAATTAGCAAAGTGCGTGGCAATCTTTTTTAATCACTATTCCACCTTTACCTTTTTCCTTTGAATACATTTAATTAATTTCGGTTCATTTTCTCTCTCTTTACAGGTATGAACGAAATAAATCAAAAGCAAATGCAAACTATCGATTAAGGTCACATTACGTATACGACTTGTTGTGCTTGCGTGGATATAAAGTGCGCCATTCAATTAAACGAGTGTTAAGTCGAAATGGAAATTAATTAATTAGAGGTGAAATACTAAACTTGAGGCTTAAACACAAAACAAATCTACGTTTTGGGTAATGGGTCTTGTCCTCTAAAGAATTTAAAAAATAAACTAAAAAGTATTTAAACCCGAATACCGCTCATTTACGAAACCTTTCTCTGTAACAACGTTTTCTAATATGCTCATATTTTTTCAAACTGTCCCCCATTTATTGCATTACATTACTGGACCCTCTCCCAATGAGTTATGACCAACTTTATGCCCAACATTTAACTTTGTCAAACTCAAACATAAATATCAAAAAGTATTTTTCTTATTTCTTCTTTCGTCGTTTTTAATGATATATGGCTGGCTGCTGGGGACCGGAGTATCTTGGTCTTTTATCAGCCATTAATGATCGCCAGAGGAGCGTGATGGGTCGCCGAGGCGGGTTAACACCTCAAACAGTTTGTCAGATGTCTGATATTTTTCCCAGTATTATTATTTTTTATTTTCTTTTATTTTTATCTTTTTTTGAGCGGAGACATTGAGGCGTCGGCGACCATCAGCTGTCAACAGTTTTTGCTGCTGCTGCTGTCTGCGCAAATATTTGCCAGCTGCGTAATTGCAGCCAAAACTTCAGACGACAAAAATGAAACAGTGTCGAAGAGTAGACAAACGAAAACATATTTATGGGATAGCCAAAGTCAAATGAAGTAGAGCCCTAATGAGTGGTATTGTGTGGGCAGGCGTTGACACTTCTTAACAAAGGTCAGTTAGCTGTTTTGAACTTATTTTCCCCCACAACAAAGTACTTTCAAAGTGGCCAAGCATCTATAATATTTTCTCGTACACTTTCCGAAATGTTCCGAAATTTATTGAAGCAACTGCGCGGGCGGCTTTCATTCAGAAGTTTGCCAAAGGGTTGTCCCAAGTTTTCTTATTAGCAAGGAGTTTATTGTTTTCCATATAGCACTTTGAACATCTGCCTGGCCGGCGACAAGTTTTTCGCCTTTGGCTGAGGGAAGCAACTTGAAATCTTGTAAAGTTTTAGTTCTTTGCCATTGCTGTAATAAGAAAACGCTTTAAAAACTACAAGAAAATCTTTGCTAAGTCAGCATAGAGCTTAGTGGGGTATAAGTGTGGGTTCTTTCTTATTAACTCGAAATAAGAGGCGACTTGGTATTTTAATTATTTAACCTTTGATAAACTTTCTATTCCTATATTTATTTAACGCAAGACATATTGCATTCTCGTGAGAAAATCAACTGCTAATGGTTAGCACATTTGACAATGGCAACTTAAATATTTGCTTAGCCACCGGTTCAATTTAGTTGCTACCTTTAACATTTAAATTCGGCTTTAGATCGCTTAGAGTGGCGCTGTTGCCTGAAATAGAGTTTCCCACGCTGGCGTTATAAATTCATATCTGGGCAGCATCTTTTGGGGCCACTACAGTGGGACTTGTAAGCCGCAAACTCAGCAGCTCTTGAGGATCTCTAGGCCGGGGCCTTTCGAGTGGTTTTGCCGCAGTTTAGACGACTTGAAGGCACTTCGGGCCACCAAGTGAGAAACGCCTACGAGACTCTCAGCCGATAGCTGGCAACAATTTCCTATTGTTACAGGGAGAGAGTTGGAAATGGATTTCGGTTTTTGTTGTTTTTATTCTCCACTTAGACCTTGTCTAAGTTCTTTTTAATGAGTTTTGAGCTCCGCATATCTGCGTTGCAGTTGCTAGTCAAAACTTTTGCCCGTCTCGCGTGTTTTTCGCCTTTTCTGACGCCTGACTTAAAGGATTTCCTTTCCCAAGGACTTGGCCCTACGGCAGTTGCCTAGAAACGAGTAAAAACAAAATGAAAAAAAAAGAAATAGCCATGTGTGAGCATGGGTGCCGGGCGAAAATAAACAATAAACAAATTCCGTTGACATAAAAAAAATATATAAAGAATCAACAAAAGCATAAAAAAGCCGACCACAAATAACTAACGGGATGTTGGCTTAACATAGAAAATGCGTATAAATACTAAAGTCGCCTGATCCTGTCCTCCGACCCCCCGCCCCCTATTCCACCTCACCCCAAGGCCTCTGACTGAACAATAAACAAGCCATAAAATGTTTGCCGTGTGCACTCGGCTTAGAAAGCGGCAATGGCAGCGTTTTATATGTCAAATAAACAGCCAGAGAGGCACAAATTTTATCGTCCAACTATGACATACTCTATTTCGGAAGCATTACGGCATTACTCTTTATAGCAGTAAAGTTTATTATTTCAATTTAAGATATTTTTAAATTAAAAATCACTTTCAATGCCATCACTTTGTTTTTTCATGTTTAAATTGGTTACTTAATAGTTCATATTATTTTAGACTTTCAGAAATGTTTCTCCAAATATATTATAAAAAAAAACCTTTATTCAGTACAGATAACCCCTGGTATTTGTATAATTACAATTTCATATTCAAGTTAACAGACCCAATGGATATTTTTATGCATTGTTATTAATAATAAGTAATAAATATTAAGTATATATACCCAATCCAAGATATAAACTTCAGGCTTATTATTCCTTGAGGGGCAACTGCAATCTAAATATGAAGTTAAACGCCAACCGCAGTTTATGACAGCGATGTCTTATGGCTCTTTGACACATAAAACCAGGGCACGTGCGAGAACAGGAACCTGTAGCAGTAACCGGATGATATTCAATAATAACCAGGACAATATGTTGTCCTGCACACCTGCTCGCTCGCTCATATCGCCATAAAATGAGAACAGAAAAGGATTCAACTATGTTTCGAGGCTTTTGTCCAGAGGAAGAGACCTGGCCCGAGGGCTTCTGTTAACCATTTATTTGTGGATCGACCTGGGCACACAAAATGGCATTTGCCAAGTTATTGCCGAAGCCCCAAGTGCATTGATTGATTGACAGGACACGGAATACACAAAGAGCCGAGATTCCATTGGGCTCTTCTTTGCAGGTCCTGTGATTTCCATCGAACCTCCTGGGAGTGCCATAACCAGAGCAATTAACGTTTAACATTCATTGGAACTCTGTTACTGTGTGTATATATCTATATCTATCTATCTGCACTTAAACCACAAGGAGCCGGCCATAAAAGTCCGTTCAAAGTCAGGGAGTCAAGGGAATGAAACTAAAATCAACGTCAACTGCAGAGCAGGAGCAGAAAACGAAGAGCCAAAAAAGAAAAGCCAAGAAAAAAGAAGAGCCAGACGAGCCCATTAATTTTTATTGCGCACACGAAATATTCCCAAAAGCGGAGGAATGGGCTCGAATTTATACACACACACACATACTACGGGCACATCCAAATATATTTGAATAAAAATTAGCTAGCATACATTTTGGCGGCAGGGCCGCCGCCGTAAATCTCGTAAAATACCAAAATACCAAGCGGCAACTGTTACGGCGTCGCCATCGAACGCCAAGGTAATCAGCACAAGGATGGTTCCATCGGGTGGCGGGTGAGGGCTCAGGATTGGGTTCGGGATCGAGGATGTGGATGGGAATGGGAATGGGAGCCGCCTGTTTGGGGGATTGCGTGTGGCGTTGTAGTCTTCATCGGTATCGTCACAAGGGGGTTGATTTTTGGGGGATTTTCTTCCTTTTTTTCGACCTGGAAAATTTCAGCCTGGCTCATTTTTGTTTGGGGTAGCTCTCAAATAATGATGAATTTGTTGCAAGGAAATTGAATACTTAAATGGCTTAATCAATTGATTAAAACAATATTTATCATCAAATCTGAACAACAACAGAATATTTAAACATTTAATTACAAGCAGAGGTAGACAAAGTATTTTTTATAAATTATAGTTTTTTCAGAAACAATCCTCAATATGCTTTAATAGTTACTAGTCTGACACCTATACCCAAATTGCAAAAAAAGTGTATTAGTTCTTCGGTTGTTTCGGTAAACTTTCTCTCCACCACGAAAGGTTGTTCTTTTCTTTGCCTACTTCAGAGGGCTCAGGCCTGATGACAACAACTCCAACGTTACGTTGTCGGGCAGGAGCACAACGAGAAAAGCAAATAAATTTCAATCCACTCGGATGAGACACATCCCTGAGAGAGTGTCCAGACATATTGGCGACGCAATTTCGTAACAGTTGTTGGCGCTGCTGTTGTTGGCCATATTTAGGCATCATAACAAGTCGTAAAATGGAATTCCAGTTGTTTGTCAGTTACTGTTTTAGTTTCCAAACGTACATATATACGCTTTTGGTTTTTGTTGATTCCGTCTTTTGGCTCCTGCTATACTTAGTTTTCAGATTTTTGATTCCCAGGATTGCTTATTCGTCTTTTATGAAGGAGGCATAAAAACTTTTGCCTAAGCCGCCGCCGCCGAATGCCGTAAAGGCTTTTGTCCTGACCGTTCCCCATCTGACGTCAACTGTTTCTCCATGGTCTTCAGGCCAAATCTTTGGGGAAATTCTTGAAAAAAAGAAAGACGGGAAATCTCCCGCAAAGCTTAGCAAATATATGTGTGTGCACACGGAGAAAAGTATTAAATTTTAAGAATAATCTTTCGGATTGATAAAATGCATTACTTGCATTAGATGAAACATATAAAAAAGATCAATGTGAGGCATATATACTTTAAAAAAATTTACAAAATTTAAAGCTGTGTTTTATACATTTTAGAAAATATCTTAATGCCCTGAAGAGCTTTTTTTGTTGGTGTATATTTACGTTGGTGCTTATATGTATCGAGTATTATGTGTAGTACTTAAGGTGTGCTTAGGGGGATTTGCCAAGTGCTACCTGAGCCAGCCAGGAGTTCAGCTGCCGCCTGCCTTGCTTTTTCTTTGTTTCGGCCATACTTTGCTGTTGTTGTCCTTGTTGTTTCAAAGGCATTTCTTATGCATCCTGGCAGGCAGGCTTATAATTAAAACTTATGTGGGTGTGTTTCTGTGTCCCAGGGCAGCTTATCGAAGGGGGATGGACGGGAGATCATGGCTCCAAAAATATACATAATTCGTGTGGCGCAATATTGCGGCCCAGCATCATCACGTCAGTTGGAGGCAATCCCATTTGGGGCCCTTTTTCCATCCATTCATTCCGCTTGATCGATTCGGTTATAAAATTAAAAATAAACACAAATGTTGGCATAAATTTTACAAAATGTACGCAATTTGCATTTGCCATTTGGAGGAGAGAAGCATTTATATGTGGAAAATGGGTGCCCTTGGGTTAAATTACATTGCTAATACGCAGCGTTGACTTACCTTTCTTGCCTTATTTCCGCTGCTGCGAGGAGGGGGAACTGGCAGAAAAAGGGGTGCAGCGGGGTGACTTACGTTTCCTGCGTGTGTTCAACTCATTTCGCATGTGTTTTTCACCCACATCAACCTCTCCCCCACTGCCTTCCGTTTCCCTTTTGGCAGCCATGCGTTGTGCATTTAAATTTCAATGCCTTACGGCTTTTGAAAAACCCTCATATATATAGAGAAACATTTGTATATACATATATAAATAAACGTATATGTATAAATATTTATTGCCCTGTCGGCACGTAATAGGCGGAGTTTGAGGGGGGCTTTAAGGGGGCTCCATCAGCCTGACACATCCACCTATCTTCTATGGGGATTTCGTCGTTGTTCTTATTCCGTCTCTTGTCGTTTTTGACAACACTTTGTTCAGTTTGGCGGCTTTATCTGGCTCCCAGTGCTGCCCCACCCACTCCAGCCCCTGCAGCATTCACTCCCGTATAGCATATATGCATATATACTTACATGACTTTGGTATTTTGGTTGGCCCCCATCATGTTGGTTTGTTTTATATGATTTAATTTGGTATTTATTTTGTTTGACGAACGTAGATCGTCTGACATTTGCTTATGCAAATGATGTTTTCTTTATTTTTTAAACGAATGTGTATGTGGATTATTATATTGCTCTAAATTGAAAATAAATAAGCTTCATGAATATTGAGGTTTAATGTGTGCAATAATGCAAATTTATTTAGCTTAAATTTTTACGTAAATGATTCGTGCAATTTTCAAATCAAATGGAATTATTCATTGGTTAAACAGTTTTGCAATTTAAAATAAATTGTTTAATTGAGCCATTAATAATACAAATAACATAAACAGTAATTATTTTGATGATGGAAATTTTCAACAGGGAAACTGAATTGTATTTATTTTGTATGATTATTTAATTAAAAATTCTTTAAAAATGTGGCATTTAAAAACTGTGGTCAACCCCGTGTTATTTAATTAAAACGGGATTAATTGTTGACGTTATGGATTTACAAGAGCTTGATATTAATTTCTTGTACCATTCGCATTGTTGTAAATACAAAACAAAATAAAAACCATAAAAATATGTTAGTTTGACCTACTTTTTACTTAACTCCACCTGATTGGCCACAGAGTTTACAAAACATTTTCAATTGCTACCGCAGTACGCCTCTGTGTGTAAGCGGTATATGGTGTTAACCCTTGACCCTATAAACCCAACTAATTGGTTTTCCAGTTATTTCCTTCTCTGCCATTTTCGAACAAAAATTCAACAATCAATTAGTGAAAAATACAACTTGATATTTTTATTTATTTACAAGTCGGGTTTGTTATCTATTTTTGCACTTGTAAAACATTTATGTCGGCATTTCTTTAATGTTTTTGTTTGCTCACTTCTTGTTATTGTGTGTAAACCTGCTTTTTAATTTTGCCTTCAGCATTTGCTAATGTTTAGTTTTGCGTTTGTTAGTTTTTAATGTTGTTTTTTTTTTCAGCTTGATTAAAATCATTGTTTTTCTCGCATTTCGTTCTACTTTTGTGGAGTTTTATGTATCTTTTAATTTGAATTTAATTTGCCCAGAAGTGTGCGACTTTGAAGCCAATTTTTAAATCAACTTCTGTTAGCTTTGTTATGCTAATTGGGATGCTGGCGTAATTTGATCCGATGGCCCTGGGGAAAAAGGGACGGCGGCAGTAAGAAAAATATTTGTTGAGGATACGAAAATATTTTCGTAAGCAATTATGGTCTTTTGCTTGGACACACTAAACTGTATTTATTTATTTATGTATTCATTCATTTCCCATGGCACTCGACACGTTTTTCGGCGCTGACAGTTTGAAGTATTCGTTTTTATGGCTAACTTTTTTTTATCCGCTGAGCAGATAGATTGGCAGCCGCCAAAGACTATGAATGCTGCAATCAAGGCTTGGCTTGGCTTGGCTATTTGACATTTGGCTGGCGGCAATTGAGTGGAAAATCTTCTCCAGCCTGCATGCAATTTGTTTGCACATTTATCACGGAAACCTGTAATTCGGATCCATTCTACACGCATTTGATGGATGGCATAAGGGAACTTAACACTTGATACTTAAGCTGCCACCAGATGTTGCACTTTCCGTCTCGTAATTCAACTGGAAAGTTGCTGCTGCTTCTGCTGTGTGGCGTGTAAGCTAACTATGGCAGCGTATTAAATTTCACTTTTGTTTTCTCGTCGAGTTTTTTTGCCCATGCGATTTATATGGAAATACATATATGGTTTTGGCCCGACTAGTTTATGATATGTGACAGGCACACGCCATTGTCTTTCGGAGCATTTGCCTTAGTCTTGTGCCCTATCTCCCTCTTCTCCGGAATCCGCAGAGATATGAGTTTCGCATTTCGCTTGACGGCGGATTTTGCCACGTGAGAGCTTTTTCGCTGCACGGGGAATAATGTATCTGTCAGATACAAATGAAATGGAAGTGGGTTGAATGAATTGCACACAATTCAATGAAACTGTAGTCTACATGTAAGGGGGTGGGCTTACCTTGGAAATTCACCAAAGAAAATACTATTTAGTGGGACATTTCAAAAGGAATTTCGTAACAACATATGAAGTATATTTTTTGTATTTTTATATCCTTGCAGGCTATTATAATTTTAGTCAGAAGTTTGCAACGCAGTGAAAGAGACATTTCCGACCCTATAAATCATATTTATTCTTGATCAGCATCGACAGACGAGTCGATCTAGCCTTGTCTGGTACAATTAAAAAAAAAATAATAATAATAATAATATAATATATACATTTACATATGTAAACAAAATCCTGAATCACTTCCTGCTTAAATGGACCTCCATTACGCAATCAATTTGTCACCCTAAGTAACCTAACTTACCAATTTTTTAACACCAGCCAAAAAACAATAATTTTGAATGCCCCACACGACCCACCTGGTAATCAAATGGAGAGCATGTTCCAACTACCAATACCCGATATGAACATGTACCATTGTCATTGTCCCAAAAGCGACATCGAGCTTACCGACCCGGAGCCCCCACCATAAATAATAGCAAATGATTTCGGCGGCATGATAAAACAGACACGCGCCCACGTAATTAGAACATTACCAGACCATTTAGCCAAAAGTACGAGTATGTGCCTGGGCCAGTGGTAACTATAAATTTAAAAATTATAAGGTATCCGAGACAGCACTTTTGACAGCTTTGGGCCGACAAAAAAAAAGAAATACAATAAAGTTGCGTGCAAGTTCCGGGTCTCGCTTTACCCATTCCGGATTCAAGCCGATTCAATTATTTAAGTCAATGAGCCAGTGCGGGCGCTCTAATGATTAATATTTATTATTTACGCACTCAATATTTAAAGCCCATCATCACTGACACCTCCGAGTGTGGATTGCTTTCTGAAGTTTTATTTGTCAGTCAACTGTCTGAGTTTTGGGTGGGCTTATCTTTTATGGACAGGTCGTAATGCAAACACTCGACTCGACTCTGATATTGGGTAGTAAAAACAGCGGCATTACGAGATAAGTTTATAACTATTTATGGCCGAGATGTAAAATTATGCGTAGGCTACTGTAGATAAGAGCAGTGTAGAGGTTGTGATTTGAGAGAAAACATTTACTTGGTTGTCAATTAAATTGGTTGTAAATAATCCAAGTTGATATTTTTTTATTTTATTGTATTTATAAAATAAGTACATATCAAGTGTGTTATTTGTATGTTGTATGTATTTTTAACTAGACTAAGTACCTTCACTTACAATTTGAAACATTTGTAAATTTATAATGGAAATAATACCTACAACAATGAAATTTATGAAATGAAACGCTGCTTAAAATAGAAAGCGATATTATTCCAGTGCTGCCAGACTCCATCCAATCGAAACTACAAAATGCAAACTTAATCTACTTTGATTCGGCTGATTGAGTTTGATAGTTTAATTGAAATGTGGTCGAAAGGGAAAATCCATTTTATTGCATTTATCTCAACCGATGGAGAGGGGAAAGAAGTGGCGCTTCGACAATACAAATTCAATTATAGAGCAATTGGTGTTTCCATTGTGGGACGCGAGTGAAAGAACAATTGAAATATGAATAATTTTATTGAATTGTGTGTGAGTGTACGAGTGTGACTGCTTTAATTTTTATTTCCGATAAGTGTCAGGGCTCTAAATGTTAATCAGCTCTCGATTAAGTGTCATTAATATTTTGTTGTTTCAATTAAACAACATTGAAATCTGAGCTACGAACTAAATTGCTTAATTTATTCGTCGTTTTTGTATTTGCTTCTATTTTTTGTTTTTTGTTTTATGCGTCACAAAAACACTGAAATTAGCGACTGTGTCTAGTCTCGTTTATGCATTATTTATATACCTGATCACTAAAGATTTTATGGCCCATGCGAAAAGCTTATCAACTTGTTGTGGGTAAGACCAGAAACATAATCCCGCTACATATATACCATTAATATGCATATCGCGGCCATCAAATATATGCGTTAGATTCCTTAAATCAGGCTTGTGATCTATTGATTTAATCAACCAATTTAAGGAGCTTTTATGACCTTTAACCATTAATAATGTTGATTTTAAAATTAGGTTATTAACTGTCTTATTAAAAAGAGATTTATTAACATGTATTTAATAGGAAGCTCGGAGTATAAGGAATTATCATTTAATATGATTTTTTTTATCTGTTTTTTTTTTTTTAAAGTTTGTTAGAGTATTAAATCCTCTATCTGTTCCGATTAAAAAATATAATTCTCATTTATCTTCTCAAAAAAAAAAAAAAAAAAAAAAAGAATGGTGAACAAGCCACACAATTCCTAAAGCGGTTCGTCAGCTTCGTAACCCAGTTTTCTGGTTATAAACATTTATCTTTAATGTATCTTTAATTGATTGTGAGTGGCTTAAGAACGTTCTTCTCGCATTCTTCAGTGTGGCCACGCCCACAACTAGCACTAGATACCTTATTTATTATTTTTATTATTACAGTGTGTGTGAACGGACGTGGGCGAACCGCATGCTTGGACCGCCCATTAATATTGACACTGAGTTATGTGAGCAAATTTGCGAACTCGTTTAGCACATATGCGCAAGCACACACACACACACGGGGTCCCATGTAAAGGCCATTTTATATATAAATGGCCAAAATTAGCATTAAATTTGTAATTAATGAGGTGCCCTAGTAGTTGACGTTTTAATTGAAAATACCGCAGAGGAAAATTAATGAACAATTTATTGATGTGCAATTAGAGCCGTCAGGTTTGGTCGGCCAACTCTAATTTTTTCCATTCAACTTGTTCGGAATTTGATTTTCGCTTAGCCATCATAATGTGTCAGTTGATGACGATGCCGGTGATAAGTTGGGCCATCTAGTTTTGACATTTAAATGCACGAAAACAAAGGAAACTTTAATTCCTAATCTAAACGCGCAGATCAAGCGTTTGATGAGTTTCTTGTTCACCAAAACAATCTCAGATATTAAAGTCAAGAAATTCGCTCAACAAGGACAGAAGCTGATGAAATTGAGGTTAAATTTTATAATAATACTGCAATCACAAACACACTGGCCTGATATGGTTTGGAGAGATCTTGATTTTTTGTTTGTTTTATACAATTTATTTGAAGAATTTATTTGCATATCGTTGATGCCATTTTAATGACCACTTTACTTATTAGATCAATTCTCTTTGTATTGTTCCAGGTAAGCGATCTACATTCATCAAAACTGAAAGCGAGTTATACTGGAATGTTGATCAGCCTCAACGGCTAGCTTGTGGATGAATGGGAAATGAGTATAGATGATATATTTATTCCGCAGAGTAATTATATCGAAGATTTGTATTAAGTTTTTATAAACTTTAAAGTGTTTATTAAATAGTTTTCTGTTCTCAAAATGTATTATATGTTTCTGCCTGACTAAAATCTGTTTTTCAGCCTTGACCCACTCAAAGCAACATTCACAACTTTCCCAAAAATTTGTCTTTTAAATAAGGTAGCCTAAAACCAATTTGAAATTGATGAATGTGAAAAAAGTAAAAGTGTAGATTAATGTGAGACAATTTAAAACTAAAACAGAAACCGAAACTTATTTCGATTCCCGTTTTTTCCTGCTCCACGATTAATCCAAGGTAAGCCAGTCGCTGGAACTGTGGTTTTTTATGGGCCAAATATGGCCGGACAGCTCATGCATATTCATAAGTTATTTATATTTGCTATTTGCCAGAGATTTATAACGAATTTTGAATTTTTTCCTTCCTCTCCGAGGGGTAGTGCTATGATTTTATGACTTCTTTGGCTAGCAATTAAATATTTGTCGGATCGTTTTTTTTCTCTCTCTCTGAGATTGTGATTTTTCCTTCCAATCGATTTGACTGACAGACAGACTTTCAATCAAACGAACCGAACCAAATCAAATCAAGCCAAAAGCAAACTGACTGACAGTCAGACCAGACCGACTAAATGGACGGACCGCGTGTGGGCTGCTGCTGCTGCTGTCTTCACTAAGCGGATTCCATTCGATTTGGGAATGTGATTTCCGAAGGCTGTTAATGACGCCCGAGCTACTAGAAATTGTTACCAAATTTAGTCGATTGTGGTGCCTCCAAAATCAATTTGTTGAGCGCATTTAAATTAATTTGCCTTCGGCGGCGGAGTTGAAAAATATGTATGCCTCTGGGAGTGTCATTTATCATGTTTCGTTTCAAGTGAGAGGGAAACCCGCGTCTCAGAATGTCATCCCTCGAATTGTGTCAGTGTTTACCCTACTCGAGTGCCTGGTAAGTTCATGCACTTGAAAGTGCATTCGGAATCAAGAAAACATGACGGGAAAGTCTGTTTTTATTGAGACCCCTAACTGGCTGAGCCCAAACACATTTATTTACCATTAATTTTCCACTTTAATTGGATAGCTTTGCTTCGAGGAAGTAAATTTATATGCGCCCCAATTTGATTCATGTTGGAAATGTTGGAAATTAAAATAGCTTACAAAGTTCCCCCTTTTGAAAATGTTGTTAACTCTTGAGTCTCTGATATATGAATCTATATCCTAACATACTTAGCTAATATATTTAATGAGTATATCCAATGCTGGATAAAAGAGAAAGAAGTAGTCTGAGTAATCCAATTTGATTGTCAAATTCTGCAATAAATTTCCCTATTAAATTATAAATCCGTAGGAAAGCTAGAATATATTGCTATACTTTGATAATCCCTCGTTAAATAAATATTTCCAAGCTAGTAATGGGTAATTCATACTTCGATACCATTTCTTATATACATTTTTTCTCATTTCTTGTCTCTCTCACTTCGCTTTCGTTTCTGCTCACAGTGGCCTCTGTTTGTTTCGATTGACTTCAATTGGTTTGCCTCCCAAGATGCACGCCTTTAATTATTAACATTTTTTTTTCGAGCGGTCACGTAATGCCAGCGTTATGCGGAAGCCATTTCATGCATTAGGCCAATCTTTTCAGTCATCAAAATGAGTGCGATTAATGCTTTCTCGAACCGGGAAGTGGCTTGGGAAATGAAGTCACACTTTGCTTTAATTTATCAACTCTTTAATGTGTAATACATTTTATATGAATTCGTTCAACAGTTTTGTATTAAATCTTTCACGTGGACTTTGGTGTAGTTTTGTGTATCTTCTTAATCTTCTTAATGGCTTAAAATGAATAAATGGGATTAGTCTCTCAATTAAGGAGGAAACTTAGTTGGCTACCTTTTCCCAGAGCCCTTCTCCTTCCTCCATGCCTTAATTAATAAAGGAATTACATTTTAAATGGCTTAGGTTTGTTGAATTTAAGTGGACTTCTAGTTGTTAAAGCAGAGGGATTTAGTAGAAAACCCACCCAGCTTATTTTCAGGAATTTGTGAACATATCCCGTAACCTTGACTTTTGTACTGTGTGCCTAAAAAGAGTCCACAAGCTTAGTTTCAGGATTTCGTAAATGTTATATTAACTTATTAACTTATGTAACCACAGACCTTGACACTTGTGCTTTGCTTCTTTGGTGAGATTAAATCCTCAATGGGCATTAAAGTGTTTCTTCGAAACTACAGTTTTTTTAGATATTCTCTGGGCTATTTTTAGGTATTTTTCATATATTGCGTGCTCGGCGGGAAACTATGATGGAAAAAGGAGGAGGATGGCGGAGGCTCGGGTGGCGCTGACAGTTGACAGCTTTTGGACAACAATGAACTAATTTAAGCAGCCGAGTGTCATACATCAATGCACTATTGTTGCTGTAGTCTTTTTCTCTATATTTTTTCTATTCTTCTTTGGTTGATATATTAAGCTGCATGTACGCAAAGCGTTATTGAACGCGAAAGAAAAATTAATACACATTATGCTTCCGGCAAAACATGAAAATGGAAAATGGAAGAAGCACTAAAAAAGAACTCACGAAGAAAGAGGAAAACGAGGAAGAGCTTCTTCTACAGCTGCTGGTCGCCATCAATTTTCATGGTTAACCGAGCGGGCAAAGAGATCTTCCTCTTTTCTCGTCCTCCCCCCGCACCCGTTGCGGCTAATGACAAGTGAAATAAATCTTGGAAAAGTGCGAACAAAATTATTTTTCAACATTTCCCGACGATCCCACGTTGCCCTAAAATATGGAAAACACGCACGAATTTTAATTTGTTTTCAAGCATTTTGTTAGTACAAATTAATGGGGGCAGCAGGAAAAAGTCGCACTCGAAGTGGCATAAATCACATCTGCGGAAATCTCACATCAGCTGTGAGCAAATTGACCATCAGCCAATGGATTTTCAGTAACCTTTCGACATACTCTTACAAAATGGAAGTTTGACAATGGAGCAAGGTCAATATATTCACAAAAAAAAAAGGATGAACAAGATCTTATATTTATTTGTCATTCATATTCTTCAGAATATTAAATTTGCTTGCCAATATATATATTTTCTTCGGGATTTTCTTCTTATAAAAAATTACATAGTTGCCTAAAAACCCAACTAACAGGCACCACTGCCTTTGCCCATTTAAATGTTTCTGCTCTGCCAAATGGAGTTGGAAATAAACATACAAAAAAATATTGCAATCTGTGACCCAAAAAACAAACAAACAATAAACAAGTAAGAAAGCTACAGTCGTTTGTGAACGACTGTTATATACCCTGTACCAAAA
>JAEIHY010016722.1:0-19229 GCA_018904565.1 Drosophila tsacasi | reverse complement strand
AAAAATCCTCAAAAAACGGTCTGAAAAAGGGCTGTTACATGTATCGCCCCCCTTAATATACCCCGAAAGGAGTATTCAAATTTAAATATTTATCCATTATTTTATAAGATAATTTTTGGGAAAATTAAAGCTATTATTAAAAATATAATAACTAGGCTAAGAACCTATTAATTTGAATTAGGAAAACAGTTCTGAGTTAGGTTGTTTAAGGCTAATAAATCTGCATTCTGAATTTCAATTTATTTCAAAATTAAATCTGCATTCTGAATTTCAATTTATTTCAAAATGAATTTTTCTGCAGTTCTTTTTTACCATTTTTACAATTGAACACCTTAAAAAAATTAATATACTTTTGTACCTACGGTACATGGTATAAAAGTGTCGAAAAAAATTAGACACGGCTAAATCGACTCGGCTATTAATACTGATCAAGAATATATATGATTTATAGGGTAGGAAATAACTCCTTCCCTGTGTTTTGCGCTTCTGACTGATATTATGATACCCCCCGAAAGGAGTATTAAAATTTAAATATGTATCCATAATTTTTGGGAAAATTTATGCTTAATAATAAAACTGCATACTGAATTTCAATTTATTTAATATAAATATGAATAATTAACAAACTAAGCAAACAATTGCTCTTAAAAGTAGGCAAGGACCTGGTTTTTGCTCCGAAAATTTCACACAGATTCTTAATCTCCAACTGGAAAAAGCACAATTTAATTACAACATGAAAATGGAGCTGCACACTTAATAAGGACAACGATGGCAAGGACCCAGGCAATGCGATGCCAATTGGAGTCAACAAGTCAAGTTGCACCGCAACGACCTCCAATTAGATATAGTTAGCTATTTGCTTGCACTTGTGAGGGTGTGTGTGAGTGTTTGGGAGTGTGTGTGAGTGCTTGGGAGTGTGTGTGAGTGTTTGGGAGTGTGTGTGAGTGTTTGGGAGTGTTTGGGAGCGTGTGTATGTGGTGTGCGGTGTGTGTTTGCGAGGGATTGTGTGAAATTTAGCACGCCACATATACTACACCGAGAGATACCGATTTATGCCCCCNGGACCCAGAGGAGCAGAAAGGAGCGGAAAAAGGAGCTAAAAAAGGTGCAACAGTTTCACCTTTGCGCCATATTTATGTTTGGCACAACACACACACACACACACACACACAGAGAGTACACGCGGTGACGTTGCTTTTGACCTAGTAAAATGCAACAGCGTTAAAGTCAAAGTGCAATGTTGTTGCTGCTACCTCTGCCTCTGCCTGTAACAAATGCAATAGCTGCCAACAGCAACAACCACCCCCAAAAACCAGACCATATAGAAGTACACCCCCCACACACACTCCACACACAGTGGTTGCAAATGACAGCAGAAATGCATAAGACAGACAAAGGAAAGTAAGTCCCTTTTCGCCATCCTAAACGTTTCTCTCACTCAGCAGCTTTTCCTTTACTTTTCCCTTCTTCTTTTCCCTTCCTTTTTGATATGCATAATGTCACCGTCAACTTTGAGAAGGAAAATTATGGGAAACCTCAAGTTTTAACTCTTAAACAAATGTAAAGAAAAGTGGAATATATCAATGAAGCAATTAAAACAATCGAAATAAATGTAAAAAATAAATAAATAAAATAATACAAATATTTGTAGTTTCAAAAAAGGCTTAAATACATTTAAAATATATAGAAAAAGAATCTGATTCTGATATCAAAAGGAATATACATTATTAAATGTATAGGAAACATTAAAACAGAATTAATCAATAATAAAAAAAAAAAAAGAAAACAAGAAGGTCCTGAAGATATTAAAACGGGTATAAATAATATAAAATAGGTTTTGAAAGTATCTAATAAGGAATAAATCATTGAAAAATATATAGGACATATACAAAAAAAAAAACAATAATTAAATATGAAAGCAAGAACCATTAATCTTATTAATTATAAGTACAAATATATGTTGATTATTTTCAAACTAAAACACTTTTCATCAATTTATTATTCAAAATATATTACTTTATTCGTAATAATATAATAAAAAAGAGCAAATATAAATAATTGAAAGCAATATTTTTTACATTTCTAATATTTACCTTAAAAAACACACATATTATAATAATTTTCACGATAAAAACCGTTTTCAAACGACTCCCACTGTTTTTTAAGAGCCTTGCCTCTGCCCGGCCAGGAGGCCTGATCTTCAATGTGGCACTAACTAACTAGTTAGACACCATGACTAACCGGTTGCCTGGGTCCTGGGCCTGGTGGAGCAGCATATATGCAAATTTAAAAATGCATTACATGTGAGTGTTTCCACCGCCGTCGAGTGGGTCAGATACATATAGCACAGAGACTAAGGTAAGGCAAGGGCCAAAAGAATAATGATAAAAAACAAAAAAGGAGAAAGCAAAAAACAAGGCCTCCAAGGAAGAACCCGGGGTAAGCGCTCCTAAGGCAGCCCTGACACAATGCAATGAACTTTAAACCCCACACAAATGTTTGACTTGGCCAAATGTTTACCCATGTCAAGCGGCAAAAAAACGAAAAACAAAACCGAAAAACAAAAGCCAAACTAAATATTATTCATTATGAAAATGTCCATGTACGGAAATGAAAATGTTAAAGGGTCGGAGAGGAGGATAGGGAGAGAAGGAGAGCGAGAGAAGGAGAGCGAGAGAAGGAGAGCGAGAGAAGGAGAGGGAGAGAGAGGAACAAAATCAAAAAAGGACAAATACAAAAATAAAGAATAAAACTACATATATAAAAAATACTTTCGGTACAACAAATTACGTATACGCAACGTTGGCAGCAGTTTTAGTACAAGAAAATGGTTTAGAAAATAAGAAATAATATTAGAAAATTAAAAAGCTAACAAAATTAGCTATAAAACCAAAACAAAATAAATAAAACTACTCTCAGTAGAAAAAAAAAAAAAAGTGCATACGCAACGTGGACACTTTATTTTATAACAGAATATGTTTGGAAAATAATTTTTAAATATATTATACGTGCAAATTGATTGTTAATTAACTTTAAGTGAAGACTTTAAGCAAACTTTAAAATAAATAGTAAGTTACCAAAAAGAAACACGACTACAAACTGTATAAAAACCACTTTTAAAACTAGCAGCATTTTAAATACCTGAATTTATATTTTATAACACATTATATATATTTTTATAATATATTTTAGTAAACTAACAAAATTTGTTACTAATACCAATTGAAATCCAATTTACTAGATTAAGTATTCTATACTAGATTTAATTTTCTTCGATAAATAAATAAAATAAAAACAAAATTTTGCCGAGTTTCCCCCCAACGATAAACAGATTTCCTGGCTCCAAGCGACGCAAGAAACAATTATGTTTAGGTCTTTGTTTTGTCATTCAACTATTTTCAATGGTATACGAGTATGTATATATTTTTTCCTATGTTATATGCCACATATTCTCGCTGTCAAAGCCACAACAAAGCGGCGGCAGAAAATCTTTGATAACACAAACTCAATTAACAAACAAACACGGCCAGGAGCTGCTGCTGCTGCTGCCACACAGCAGGAGCGAGCACACACATTGACATGTATTAAAATACCTTTTCGCATGTCCTGGAAGCCAAAAATTAACCGGAACCGGGACTGCTTTTCCTGTATCCTTGAATGTACGGGAATTAGTCCTGTGTGCGAGTGTGACTCTTAAACTGTGTCCGCAATTAATGCTGTCATTGTTGTTGGGCCTAATATATCACCAGACACAACAAATGGCCATCTTTGGCCAACACAAAAAATTACCTAATATTAAACACAAAGGAAAATATGCTATGTTCTTTAATTAAAAAGTACACAACAGAAATACAGAGACTTTTCGTCGCAATTATAAACTTAAGAGCAAAAACCACGCAAATGCAAATGCAGTGCAATGTTATATTTAATTTAGACTGAAACCAAAAATATGTAAGCACACAACGATGAAATAAAGTGGAAATCATCGGAACTTGCTGCCTGCCTGGCCCTTTGATAAATATTTTCACAGAAATTGCCATAGAAATTTTTCATTTACAGCTGCCTCAAAAGGCCCCGAAAATAAAATGAAACTCTCCTAGTTACACACACGGTTAAGTAAACAAAAGTCAAAAGCACACACGAGCACACAATTTTGAGCTTGGTATGCGATGCATTCTGCATTTTTCCTTTCTCTCCGCCACATCCCCCCTTTGGGAAAAGTCTCGCCCCTACGCTTTCCCTTTTTTTCGAGTCTACCCTGGCTGCTTTTTTTTATTGTTTCATTTTTTTTTTTGCAGCAGCAGCAGCAGCAACAGCAGCAGCATTATTCACAATCAAATGGCCGGATGATGATAGAGAGATTGCATCTCTCTGTGTGGCACAGAAATTGCGCATACGCAATGTTGTGTCACCGGCAGAGATAGCTATCAGAGCAGTGCTCACACACAAACCGTAGTATACATTTATGCATCTCAATTGTTCATGATGAGCAGGCACAGGGAACAACAATAAAAAAAGAGTATGAAAGAACTGTGAAAAACCAACAGTGCAATGAAATATTTTGAGGAAAAATCAACGCCAAACGAACACAAAAAAAAAAAACAAAATAAAGCACAGACATCTCAAAAAGGGAAACACACAACAGGAAAGGAAACTAAGGAATTATGTTTAGACTCAGAGATACCATGTAATCAAAGATTACCAATTAGTTTTTATTATTTATTTATTATACTTATTAAGAAAAAAAAAAAATTTATTTTAGCAATTTAAGGGGAGGTTCTAGTAACGAATTTTTAAAACATTGATTTTTTTATTATTATTAAATAATAGAGGATCTGAGGAAGACGTCATATAAAGGGTTTTGTAAAATTCGCATTCCTTCATGGGTAAACAAAGCCCGAAAGGTAGCCACCTCCACACGTTTCGTGCATTTCTGCTATCTTTAAATGCGTTTTCCCCAAAAATGACATTTCGTAAACTTTATGGTCTCACTTCTACCAGAAATTTTCATCTAATTGAACCAATTTTTTGCCCACTTCTTTATCAAACAATTCTCTAGGCTTCTCCGAGTACGATTTTTTTCAAGATTTTTTGTTTAATTTTTACACTCTCCAAAAGGTGAAAAAAAATAGGTTGAAAATAAAACTTTTTTCAAAAAAAAATTATATTAAAAACAATTTTTTATTAAAAAAAAATCTTACTTTGGAAAAGCATAGAAAACGTAAAACTGAACTTAAATAAAATTAATTCTTTTATATATATAAATGATTTATACGGTCGGAAATGTCTTCTTCCCTGCGTTGTAAACTTTTGATCCTTCAAGGGTATAAATATAAAAATATAAATAAAAAAAACTACTTAAAAATTGCATACAGTTTAAATATATTAAATATAAATCTATATATAGTATACAAATTATAATAAATTGAGATGTTAGTCCAAGCACCTTTTTTATTTATATTCATACTCTCCATTTATTTATTTATAGTATATTTTTACTTCCCATCGAAACAGAAAATATTTACAAAACACACATAAATTCCCCTTGAATATCATCTGTCATTTTGCAAGCAAGAATCAACGGCGGAAAATCGGAAAATCAGAGAAAGATAAGGGGGGGTGGGAGGCGAAGGAGCAGCCACGGTTTGCTGGGACCCTGTCGCAAAACCAAAATGCAAAACGTGACTTTTACCAGAGCCGTCGACTGAGGCGCTAACTGCCAGACTTGCTGACTACGGCGGACAGATACGACGGACAGGGAGACGGACAGGGAGACGGACAGAGAGAGAGTGACTCGGCGGCGGGGCTGGCAGTTTTACAAATTTGTTTGCCTTTCCTCGCGCGCGGTCTTGGCAATTATTAGCGGGGCAAGTCAACAAGCCACACACCCACCCACACACACAGAGAGACACCGGAAGAAACGGGAGGGGGTTACGGTATACGGTATAAGGTGTACCCCTCCGCAGCCCTTTAATATCTATAAAGGAAAGAATAAAGGAAATTCTCAATTGAGAGAAGAGACTCTACTTTCGCTAAAAGGCAGGAAAAGTAATTAATAGGCAACTGTTTTGTTTTTTTTTGTTTATGTTCCAAAAAAGCTGAAATAATTATTATTTCAAAATTATACAAGTTAAACTAATACAAAATAAAATAAAAAAATTTGCATAAAAATAATATTTAAAGAAAATTAATTACTTTAATCAAATTTTAATGACTTTTATGCCTTCGTTACTTTTCGAAAAACATTTCCCTGATGGCTGAAAAATTTATGAATAGCAACCCAGGATCCTGATTCCGATTCAAATTCCCATTCATCCCGAGCTCTCTCTACGGTTTCATCTGCAGCTCCTGTTTCATGCATATTTATTTCTTTATTCATTTATTTGTTTATTTATTATTTCGCTTTCCCGCTCGCTCAGCTCTCGCCGGCATATGTATTCGGTTAATTGAAATTGATTTCCCGCTTTTCGGGGGGCAGAGTGAATGTATGTACATATATATGTGTGGGCGGGCACAACACCTGGACAGAGACTGGGACTCTCATAAAAATCAATTTCAATTTTCAGCTAACTGTAAAGCTGAAGTGCATTATATTTCTTACAAGGAGATGTGTGGGAAGTGAGATCCTTGTTTATTGGTAAATATAGAGTAAAAGCATTTAAAATGATAGCAAAAATATATATTTATCAAGTCACAAGTTTTATCAAAAATATCGAAATATCGGTTAAAAATCAATCTTTAATTTATACATAAATGCAGTATGTATATTTAATTATTCAGATAAATTTACATAAATTTTTACGTTTTTATAAATATGTAAAATTCAACTAAATACGATATCTTAACATTAAAACATCAAAATATTTTTATACCGATTAAAATTGAATATTAATCGATCATTTTTGTGATCTCTATTAAAAAAAAAATAATATAAATTATTCGCTGGACCTGATAATTTCCTATTACAATCCTTTTTTTATATCCTATTGATCAATTTTCATTTGAGATATATATTTAATATATCGATAGCAATATATCCCCATCTCTAAAGCATTTTATCGAATTAAACATTACATTTAAAATACGATACGATACCTGAATGATCGACATCTGATATCATTTCTATGCTAATAGTTCCGATATAAATAATTGAATTTGTAATTATCCTTAAAATATGATGATGATATTAATCGATATATTTTACCATCTCTAGTTGAAACATTGTAAAGCTTAAGCTGAAAATCGGACTGCGACTTTGGAGGGGGGGCCTGTACTTTTCGGGTGGCCTTTGGGTTTGGGAAAACTTGAAGTAAAACCGCAAGCTGACCGAGTTGGAGTGCGGGTGGTCCTCGGCTGGGAGGCGGCGTTGCCCAGGTGGGTGGACTGGCTGGGTGGGTGGGTGTTGTTGGTGGTGTTGGTGGTGCATTCGAAGTGAGTTAAACCGCAGGAACCGCTGACCTGCTTACTTGAGTGCTTGGACACAAAGTGGGGGCCACTGTTTGTGCTTGTTTGTGTGCGTGCAACATGCAACACTCCCCAAGCAGCCAGCACCCTTGCACCACCCCCTCCACCACCGCCATCCCCCTTTGGACCAACAACAGTTGGCTGTGACGTCAATGAACACGCAAACCCCGAACAACAATGCAACAGACACAGGGCGCCGAGAGAACAACAGCAACATTGTACAAAAGACAACGACAACACAATGGCGCAAAACTTCGGTGCAATGCTATGACAAATGATTAAATACCGGGGTACAAAAAATAGCAAAAACAAAATAAAAAATATACAAAAAGGGGGGGAAACAACAACAAAACAATGCCAGTTTCGCTTAAAGTTTTCCCTTTTTTTCCTTCTAGCAAAACTTGACGAAAAGTTCAACTGCGGGGAGTTCTCTCTTTTTCGCTTTCAAATAATTCGAAAAGAACTTTAGAACAAATGATGAAATGATAGATTTTCAAGGAAATAAAAAAAAAAAAAATTTAATAAAATATATAAATTATTATTATTATTTATTCGCTAAACTTTAAACAATATAATTTGTTGCAATGTTTTTTCAATACTTTTGATGTATTTTATCCGGAAATTGTAAATTATTGTAAACAAATTAAATTTCAAATTAAAGTTTAGCTGGAAATTGTTAAAACAAGTCTTTCCTGAAGCCTGAAATAATAAATTTAACTAAAATTAAGCGTATACAAATTTAATAAACATACATTTAAAATCAATACATGTATTTTTGACATATTTCAAGCTTCTTGTTCAACTTGAAGGTGTTTTACTATGCCAACAGTTCACATTTCTGTTGTTTACTCAAATTGTTTGCATTACCCTCGATAATATTCTCAATTTAAATAATTATTTAGACACATTCCAGCATTATCTAAATCAAGATTGTCATCTCTCATTGTCAAAAGGAGGACAGAGGACTTAATCAGAGGCGCACATATTCGAAAACGCCCTTGATAAATGGGTATTATTAAGGTGCATTAGCACCACGCCTGCCATTGTCGCAACAAATATGTCAAACGCTGGTTTTACTTACTTAACGCATGCATTAGCTGAACTTAATTAATTACTTACCGACTCTGTCAGCCAGCAATTACACAGAATCAGTTCAAAGAGGGAGACGGAAAGATACGGGGAGAAAGAGAGGAAGAAAGTGAGTGAGAGTGAGTGAGAGTGAGAGTGAGAGGTGTTTAACCGCAAAACTCAATTTAACTGCTGGTCAAAATGCTGGCGGTGAACCCTCAACCCAAAGACGACTTTGACGCCAGAAACTTGGCTTTAGGGAGAACTTTCGGGCAACTATTGAGTTTGATTTGGATATTGAGTGTTTTTAAAATTAACCAAGGGTGCAACAACATAAAGTAATCAAGTGAAAAATAAAATACACAAATATTTTGTAAGAAATTAGCAAAAAACACCGATAAAATTCGATTATCGATTTTTATATCAATAATTAGACATTATATATATATATATATTAGATATTTGTGTGATAAATCTATATAATGTTATATACTTTTAATTTAATACAATCTTGAATTAGTATGAATAACTTGTACAAGTGAAAAGCATTAACCTTTTTTCGATATTTTTATCGATAACAAAGTAAACAAGTTAATTGCTACATATTTTTAATTTCAAGATATCGAAAATCATTCTGAATATATTGGGACTTCTAAAATAATTTAACTACTTCAGCTATGCTTCGATAATTTGAATACTAAGTGCGATTTTTTTCGATATATGATACCGTGATGTTTTTCTGTTTTAGGGGAAAATGTCTTATAATTTGGATATTATTATTATATCTAAATTCCTACAATATTTAATATATATTATACTTTTACCCTTAAATCGCTCGTGTAAACTGTAAACAAACAGTTGACTCTTTTGACTCACCCTTCAAGTTGTTGTTGGCCAAGATAACATCTTTTTCTGTTCGCTGACAAAAAAAAGAAAATAATTGATAAGCGTCCCCTTCAAGGTGATAGAGCTGAAACAAAAAAAAATACAAAAAGAGATTACAACAGGCAACAAGTGTGTGCAAATTGGTATCGATTCTGTTTGATTAATTGTTACAGCCAATCGAAAATGTAAACAATATGTTAACAGCCTGATTATCGCACTCCGATATGTACATATATTTATACAAATATATGTTTATGGGGGTGTCTAGAGCACACTACACGGTAGAGGTGATCGGGGAAAATGGGAAATGTAAATGGCAAGGCCCCCATTATGGTTGTTTAGATAAAACAACACAAAAGCAGGTAGCTGAAACAATAAAAGCCTAAATAACATTAAAAACAAAATGTATAGAAAAAATAATAAAAAAAAAGGGAGAGAAAAATAGAGAACAAGAGAAACCAGAGCAGGGAATTGGAGAGAAAAATAAACTCATAGCATGCGACGAGTATCGTGGCACTCGCCGGCGTAATTAAAAAAATTTCTTATCAATTTCAATTTCAATTGTTAATTGTTGTGGCCTCACTCCAGCGTTTCAGGTATCTATATCTATTGCACATAAATTTATATGGGCGCACCCCATAGAGATACTGTGGCTTTTATGTGAGGAATAAAATGAGGGACGCCGCCAGCCAGGCAGGATCGATAAAAACCCGAAAAAGAAATTCCCCTGGGCCAGGGAATTGTGTGAAACAGATAGAAATACCTTGTACAGAGATATCAAACCTAAATATTTCAGTTCAATTAACTCGAAATAACTGAACTAACCTGGCCATTTAGCAGCACACAAAAGGGTTATCGTAAATGGCAAAATTGTTTCTTTTGTGAGTTGCACACACTTTCCACAGAAATCGAGGGAGTTTAAGAGTTGCAATCACAACGCCCAAAATGCCAGGCCAGAGATCATCATAATGTTTGTCTCACTTCCAACAAACCAAGGTAAATAGTAAAATAGTCGTCGAGTTGGTAACTTAAATACACTCAGAAAAATAACCCTTAAACACATATTAAAATTGTAAAACAACAATTAAATTAAGATAAGATAACAAGTACTTTGCTCAGGTATTTATAACTATTTAGTTAAATTTAAACTGTAAATACTGCAAATATTGAGAAAATATTAAAAAATACTGAGAAATACTGAAGTTAAATTTAAATTGTAAATACTGCAAATATTGAGAAAATACTGAGAAATACTGAAGTTAAATTTAAACTGTAAATACTCCAAATATTGAGAAAATACTGAAAATACTAAAAACAGGCTGGAAAAAATACTGAAAAAATGATCAAATATAAAAAAAATAGTAATAATAATCGATAATAGTCATAAAAGCTGTTCTGTCGCTTTTCTATGGCCTTTTTTAGTCTCTTTTCACCGAATTTTTTGACAGTGTAGAATAGAAAATAGGCAGAGGAACGGGATATTAGGATCCTTGTCTTTGGGTAGCAGCCCCAGACCTCAATCGCATCCCCGAGGCTAGCAAATTGAGCTGGATGTTTTCACTTGCCATTTCCGGACTGCAACAACAAACCGCAACACACACACACACACACTGGCGCACTCAGCACCCACACACGCACGCTGGCTTACACACACACACAGACAGGAAGGAAAAATAAACTTTTGGAAAGGAAGGACATGCCATTGTACGGAGGTATCCTGTTGTGGCCAAAGAATAGGAGCCACCGCAACCCAGTCGAGTCGAGTCGAGTCGATTGGCATGCGAACTCGTTTTCGTTTTCCATAATTACTATCATCATTTGGTTCTGGCTCTGGTTCAGAGCTTATTGCACATATAAATATATATATATGTACATATATAAGGGTAATATATATGGGGAATATATATGGGGATTTTAGGTTAATTTAAAGGCGTTGCCAAGCAAAAGGATTCCGATTATCAAACAGAAACTGTAATTTAAGACTAAACATTTTTGCGCAAAAGTAATAGGTTTATAGCAAATTGATTGACTTAATTAAATGTTTTTTTTTTCGAATTTATAATAAATAAATAAATAAAATTATATGTTTATGAAATTAACTCATGAATAATTCGGTGACATGCTTACACATCATCGTGTTCAAATTGAACTTATTTATTAAGCAAATATTTGCACTGCGTTAAATATGCCAGACACGCGGGTGCACTAAATGTGCTGAGGAGAAACATAATAAATTACTTAAAATTAGCTAAAATATTCTTATAAGTAATATATACAACTTTAAGTTAAATACTTGGACTTTAGTTCTAATTTTAGCTGCTTTTCAATTTTAATCAATTATAAAGTATCAAATTCTTTAGCTGCATGTAAAAAAGAAACATAATTAGACTAAATAATTTATACAACATATAAATATATATAAATATATAAAACTAGATTAAAACAAGCTAAACTATATTTAAAAATATTGTTTTAGTTTTGTAAATATTTTGTAAACTTTATTTACAACTGATTTCAAATTATATGATAATATGGAGTAAATCCACAAAATAATTCATAAAAAATATGAAAATATAAAACAAATTGTATATTACTAATTTTATTTTGTATTTAATTTGTTTTAAGTTGAGCACAACATTAGTTGATTTTAGCATTTTCTGCTGGCAATGAGGCGTCTGTCTCCATGTCAAACTTGGCAATTTTCGTGCCAAGGCACTTATGTGTCTCTCAGAGTCCATGTTGTGCATTTTAAAGCTCTGGAGATTGGGAATTGTATTCGATATTGGTATAAGCATTATACAACTCCAATCCGAGAGCGGCACGCGACTTTGCGACTTTGCGGCTGCGCATTTGAATATAAAATAAAACAAAAAAAGAGACCAAAAATCGAGCGAGTTATTTCACTGCAAAATGCCAGTCATGTAGCGAAGTCAACTTTATGTTTTTCTACTTTTATATTTATTTCATTTTGTTCCTGCCGCTGACAAATTGAGCCGAAATGATAAACCAAGCGTTGAGGTGTTAGCTTCTTTATTTTATTTTTTTTTTTCTTCGTCTGAGCCGAATTCCCGTGTGTTTTTCATTGTTAATGATCACAATAAATTCTACGTCCGCATGTGTGATCCATCTCACACATGTGCCAGACGACTTCTGGGTTCTACACTGTGAGAAATTATGTATAATAAGGTGGAAGGAACCCATGCAAAAAAAAGTTGTAACAGAAAATAGACTTTGTTTATATATAGGAATATAGTTACAAAATATATCATCTTATTTTAAGTAAAACTTGTCTACAAATTAATTTTAATCGTAGAGAAATATATATACTATACAAATTTATTTATTTATTGGTGATTTTATCACATTAAAATATTTCTTTATAAAGAGTTCAACAGTTTGTATTATTTTTTTTATTATTAAAGGTATTTATGGATTTAAAAAAAAAGTAAAACTATTTTACTAATTTATTTATTGTTATATATCAAAGGTATAATTATATATAAATATACTAATAATTTATTATTAAAATAATTTATATTTATTTTTCTCAGCTAATTTTATGCAAAGTTTTTTTTTCATTTAGTTTCAGTTTTCATTGTAAATTTATTTCTCCATCATAATTTATTACTCACAGTGTAAATATTTGATAATAATTGTATTTGGTTGGCGACAAAATCGTTTTGGCCAAGTGCTAATTGGTTGGCTAAAGAGTCGTCGATGTATATTGAGTAATACCGATCGGGGCACGGATCTCTTTCAGCCGAAACCATTATCTGTTTGTTTTGTTTGTGTGGCACAAACAATGCGCGAAATAAAAAGAAATAAAGAAATATAAGATCCCCATGGCATGGCATTTGGCCCAAATTAAGTTCTGTTCAAACAGAACCGACATATAGAGCCGCGACATGTAGAACCTGTTATTCAAAAGCTGTTGACAACTTGTTGCCATCGAGCAAATAGCGCCAACAACATGGCCGAAGAACTCTGGCCAGAGAGAGGGGGAGAGATCACCTGTTGCCACCTCCTCCCACATGAGCCGTATATCTGGTATCCGTATCTGGTATCTGGTATCTGGTATCTGGTATCCGTATCTAGTATCTGTATCTTTAGCCTGCAAGAAGAGTCTCCAAGTCGGCGGCTTTGAAGCCAAGGGGTAAACATTGCAAAGAACAACAAACAAGAGTCCTCATCTTCATCTATCTCAATTCTCAACAATTCGTGACATTCGGTAAATATTTACACCTTCATTTTGGTCATTTTATTTGAATTTTATATATATTTTGTAAACAAAGAAATACTGAGGGATTTATTACATTCAAAAATCCTAAAGCTACCTTTTAAATATATTTATTACTTGGGAATTGATCATTTAACGCATTTAATTAATATTTATTGACACCTTAATTGATCATTAATTTTAATGAAGACTCGTAAAACGAAACTGGATTCATGTTTCACTTTATAGCGGTGATAAATGATTAATGATTTATTTTTAATACCAGAAATAAAGGTAAATGAAGGTATTAGGTGACTCTTAACAGCTCTTGGGCATAAACTATTGAATATATAACTAATATATTAACTAGATCTTCACTGATTTTACGACGCAAATCTATTTTGTGGTGGACTAAACTTATATCCAGTTCAAATTTAATTCGCAAACAGGCCAAGACGACGACGACGACAACGACAATTATTTGATAAAACGTTATCGGACTTTTGGGGTCTCTGACACTCGAATGACACTCGCAATATAATGGCACAAGTCTGCGGCCTCGTAGAGTTTAGTTCTAAATTTAGAATTAACTTTTTTGGCAGTCCATCGGAGCGTTACCTTAATTTTATATGTATTTTTCACACCCCACAGTCGGGGGGTTTTACTGGGTTTCTGAAGGCAGAGTTTGTTCTCTTCATGGATTTAACTTTGGCTGCTGCACGTGCAACTTGCACTTGCGCCGGGTTTTCTCTGGGAAATTCTCAGCTCTGTGTCTCTCTTTTCTCTCTCTTTCTCTCTCTCTCTGTCTCTCTCCCTCAAGCTCTGGACTCTCTTTGGGAAGAGAAAGAAATGCTCTTTTATGGGCATGCCAGGCAGACTTGTTTGTTGTTCTCACTTAGCAGGGGCAAAGTCCGTGGATTGATGCCAAAGTTCAACGAAGATTTTGCACTTTGTCATCACTAATTTTTATAAATAATAAATCTACAAAAGTCAACCATATTGTAAAGCTATAAAAATAAATACCAAGTGGGTTAGTATGTATATTTTTCATTGGTTCCTAGCTATGCTTCCTTTTCGGCTCTCCCAAGCCTTTAAGTCAAATTAATAGACTATTGAAAATAATAACTTTAAAGTTTATTAAACAAAGAACATTTATAAAGGGAGATTGATATATCTCCCTGATAAATAAATTATGTATTATTTTAATTGATTTGATTCTTTATATTTAACCCAAAAATAAGTTAATTTACAAGGACTCTAAGCTTGCTTCAACGATGTTGTGTTTTGAATTTTTAAATAATTAATGTTCTTTAATATTTGCAAATTTGATTTTGATTTGTCTTTAATTTAAATCTAATTTCTTTTTAATTTGTATATTATGGAAATGGTTTTTGGTGTTAATTGGAATTCACTTGATGCAAGGCCCGCCTTTCCCGGGGCGACTGAACCGATCCAGAGCCTCGAAAATAGCAACAAACCAAAAACCGATCCGAAGCGAACCGGTTGGACCAAAAGGAAAAGAGAAGAAAATGAAAAAGCAACAACAGAAAAAATATTAAAAAAAATAAAATAAAAAAAGAAACTATGCGGCAACAGGTCCCGTCCATAATGCAGAGCTTGGCAATCCAAAGGCAACAATTACATGGAGAGAAATGCCGACAAGTCCTTAATTAACAGCAATATAAACAAATAATAATATTCATCATTTGTTTTAATTTTTAAAGAACTTGTTAGTGGTTTTTTATGATTTTTGACTATTTTTTTCGTAGGAAAATCATTTTCAGTTCTTAAAACTTTTACATTTTCGTTTAATTTTATTTTTTTTAAGCGAAAATTATTATATATTGACTTTTGGGTAACCATAAAATATTAAATAATATAATATAGTCATAAACAATATTTTCCCTCATGTTTTGGTATTAATTATAAATTGTATAGATTAAATGACAAAGCTTGTTGTGCTTTCTTATACAAAAAGTTATTTGTTTCAAAAAGAAAGAATAAAGAATGGATTTATTTCGGTACATAACATAATATTAATTATTATAATCATACTTTATGTATATAAAAAATTAACAATAAATACTAAGCAACTTTTTAAAGAAAAAAGTTCAAAACAGAATTTTAAAAATGATATAAAAGCCCAGTTAGACCTTCTACTAAATTATAAAAATAAGTTAGTTATAATTATAAATGTTTACACAAATTATTTAATTATTTAATTTACCTAATTCATAATAAATAAACCTTTCCTCCGAATTTCCCTCCGGTGCATGCAAAACAAAAGAAAAACAACAAGCTTTGCTCCAGTCCCCCCAAAAACTGGCCCCAAGTACCAGCCCGTCCCCGTTCACCCCTCCCCTGTTCACCCCTCTTAAGGTCGTCTGTAGAACGGAACCCCGGAGACAAGACTCGGACAAATACAAGTAAAAAAAAAACAAAAAGTACAAAACAAGTACAACAAAAATTAAGTAAAATAAAAAAAAAGAATAAAAGGAAATACAAGAAGTAAAAAAAACTGGCTGGCAACCGGCACAACAGCTTTGGCATTGCGTTGATCGCAATGATGATCATCTTTATTATATTGATCATCATCATTATTATATGGATCATCATCGTGATCGGCATTAACATCATTATCGCCATCAGCACTATCTCAGGCATCATCATCGATGACGCCGGCCGGCCGAAGAATGCACCGAATGCGAAGGAAACTAGTTTCCCCCTCTGCTGGTGGCAAAAGAAAAATATATGTGAGCACATTGCAATGCGCTCAAGTTCATCCAAGATCGGGCAGCAGGAGGAGGAGGAGGAGGATGAGGAGGAGGATCGAGGTGTGGATCGAAGGATATGGCGGTGGTATGTGGACTGAATGTGATGTGTGTGTGCCATCTGTTGTTGTTGTTGTTGTTGTTGTGCCCTGCCCCTCCCTCTCTCAGGCTAATGCAGTCTATTATGCGATGTACATAGCCGGTGGGCAATCAGGTTTAGGTTGAGGAAGATCACCTGGGCAGAGATCTGGACAGAGCTTTAATATCAGGGAGAAAACTCAATATTTGAACTTGAATTTAGTTAAGAAGTCAAACAGAAAGCGTTTTAAAGATCAGCTTCAATTTCTTCTCAGTATTTATTGTTCTTTAACAATGTTAAATAAAGTTAATCAAATGAACACTACGCTGATGTTCATTATTTCAAAATGAACACTTAGACTTTGGTTAGGAATTAATATTTAAAAAAAAAATTTTAATATATTTATTTTATAATTTATATTTAATTTATAAATTACGACTATGTTTTCAAAAGAACCCTTTATGAACACAAATTGTTCTCATTGCTGTTTACTGACTTTTGCCAATGGTATTCATTTAATTCAAAATGAACACCAATGAATTAAGTACAACATGAATTTAAATTTGTTTTCTATCCGTATTGTATTATAAACAATGTCGAATAAAGCTCTTTAAATGAAAACAATAATGGTGTTAATTTATTCCAGAATAAACATAATAATAGTGTTTATTTATTCCAGAATGAACACCCAAGACTGACGTAAAAAATTAATGCATATGATATTATTTTGATTGATTCCTTATGACCTAAAAATAATGTTAGGCAAGAAGCCTCCTTTACATATCTTGACTCAAGTCAAGAGTTCTCAGGATGACTAAGAACAAAAATATATATATACGGAGGAGAGTATATCAAACAGATGATTTTTAGCCTACGTGCCTGTGGCAAATTCTTTAATATTTGACCAATATTTTTTTAAAGAGTTGTTTATGCGTATACATATATTTTTTCTACTTTTGTTATAATAATAAAAACAATAGCAAAACCAGCGGCAAGCGGCAATAACTAAAAAGTACATACATATATGTGCATAAATACGAAACAAATGCGCAAAAAAAAAAAAAAAACAATTTATCGTTATTAGTATTACTAAGTAATATTTTGAGAATAATTTCGCGCTTTTGTTTTGTTTTTAGCCCCCAGTTTTTGTTTGTTTTTCTTGGTGGCCAGCATTGTGCGGTTAAAAGCAAACAAAACATGAATTTTTATTTACCATTTAAACCGGCACACATCATCAACAGATAGCAGATATATATGTACATATGTGTATATTATATATAGTAAGCACACACACACTTGAGCGGACATTTATGGGAATTAAATTGTAAAATTGAGACAGCATATGGTAAGTGGAGGTAATCTGCTAGGTTTTAGTTAATATAATACAATTCTATGTGCAACACCTTTTCAATTCCATATATTAATTATTATTTATATAATTTATATTATTATTTTTCACAATATTTCAAGTGATTTAATAATTATTATTTGACTTGTAAGAGGTATCCAAATGGGCGCCTACTTGGCGCAATTCGAGTTCTCATAGAAATATATATATATAAATTTTTTTTTTTTGCGTATCTTTGGCGCCAGTTATCTGACCACATAAGCCAGCAACAGCAACAACAACAATAACAACAATATTGACAACTACAATAATAATAAGAACAACAACAATAACAACAAGTGGCAGGCAGCGAGCTGCGGCACTATTAAAAACATAATTTATCAACAATTTACATGCCAAGTCCAAGGCGTTTGTTAAGTGTTATTAAAAAATTACAAGCCTACAAGTACGGTGTGTGTGTGTGTTTGTGTATCATTTTCCCGGCCTCATGAATATGCAAGAGGAAAATTGCTGCCAGAGAGTTGGCTTTTCTTTCCAATCATAAACCAATACTAGTCCCAAGGATGCAATGTTGTTGCTGGCAATGATTTCCCATTGAAAATTGCCCACTAAGGCTGGGCAATTATCTATCCCCCCCAAAGATATATTCACAATTACACATCGGATCGGATGAGATCGAATCGCAGCAGTTCGATAATGGCTGCTTTTATTTCGTCTTTGACTTTGAGAATAAATAAACAAAAGATTCGGACGGCTGGCTGCATGGAAAATTACGCAAATAATTCCAGAAGAAGTTGCTGTTATCTTAACTCTACGAAATGGGAATGGAAAACTTTTTGAGAGACCGCTTTTCGGTTCAGCGAAATTTTTGCTGCTGTTTTTTATTGTGATAAAATAAGTAAAATCTTATCTAAAAGTTCCATAAGCCAAAGAGTTAACCATATCTTGAATATTTAAATGTGGCATTAAATTAATTTTATCTTTTATTTATATTATTGTATTTATACATTGGTAATTATTCTTTATGTTCTATTAACCAAGTTTAATATTTTGTGTTCGTTCATTAATGTTATGTTCATGTTCATTTATTTTTTTTTAGAATTAACTTAAATTAAGTACAACAAGAGAGGAAGCTAACTTCGGCAAAGCCGAAGATTAAGTAACCTTGCAATAAGGTTTTAAAATTTTGTATATTTATTGTCATTTTGTGTTGCATACTTTGTGGCGGCGCCTGTGCACCAAATTAAATTAATTAATATATATATTCCTATGGCAACTATATGATATAGTACTCCGATTTTGATCAAATTAAAATCAAAATTCAAGAATAATACAAAGTGGCCATGTCTCAAATTATATGAAAATATGTTGAAAATTGGATAAGTAATAATTTTTTTT
>JAEIHY010016719.1:0-20421 GCA_018904565.1 Drosophila tsacasi | reverse complement strand
CGGACTTACCCGCGGTAGAGGACACTCAGTTACTTTTTGTTGCAACACTGCTGACGTGGCTGAGATTCGTCGATGATTAAGTCCTTTGGAGTGCAGAGATTCTTCACACTGTTATTGACACAGTTATTTACACACTTTTTAACACACGATTATTAACACATTATTATCAGCGAAGTGAACAGGTGGAGAGCCGCGCACAAACTGAGGCTGCTGCGGGGAGTCGCCTCTATTTATAGGTGTCACAGATGGATAGAGATTGAGATAGATTGAGAGACAGAGAGTGGGAGAAAGAGAGCGAGATTGAGAAAAAGTTGCCGCGAACAGCTGCGGCGAGTCGCCTCTATTTATAGGTGTGGGAGATGAATAGAGAGATAGATCGAGAGAGTGATACAGAGAGAGAAAGAGAGAGAGAGGGGAGATAGAGAAAGAGAGTGAAAGAAATTAATTATTGTTTCTTCATTAAAGGGAGTCGAACTAAAGTCCCGTAACTAGACAAAGGATAACGCTAAGAAAAATAAGTAAATTAAGAATTGGTTTTATTGGTATTCGATGGATTTAAGCTTAAGCGAGATAGTCCGCTTGGGATCTTGAGTGTATCAATAACTTGAGAGTGAGAGTGTCATTTCGGATCAGAGAAAGAGGGATAGAGTGATATGAAAGAAGAGGATAGAGAGATAGATCCAGAGTGAGTTAGAAAGAGATGGATTCAAAGTTAGAGATTCCGCGCGAACTAACTTTCCATCTTTCTCTGCCAATGTCTTTATATTTCACTATCTCTCGCTAACTCTTCCTCTATTTTTCTATTTATCTCTCTCTCCCCTCATGTTCCAATCTCTCGATCTAACTTTCTAACTCTCTATATCTATATATCTCTTTCCGTCTATTTCCCTCTGTCTCTATCTGAATTTCCCTCTCACTCTTTTTCTCTATTTCCCTCTCTCTCTCTCCCTTTATATGTCTCTCTATTTTCTATTTCCATTTGCCCCACTCTTTTTCCATTTTTCTTAATCTCTATCCATCTCCCACACCTATAAATAGAGGCGACTCCCCGCAGCAGCCTCAGTTTGCGCGCGGCTCTCCACCTGTTTACCTCGCTGATAATAATGTGTTAATAATCGTGTGTTAAAAAGTGTGTAAATAACTGTGTTAAGAACAGTGTGAAGAATCTCTGCACTCCAAAGGACTTAATCATCGACGAATCTCGGCCACGTCAGCAGTGTTGCAACAAAAAGTAACTGAGTGTCCTCTACCGCGGGTAAGTCCGAACCAAGACTATTATCCTATATTTTGTATCACCGATCGGTAAGCGCAACAGAATGTATTTATTTATTATTACTTAAGAGCATGGACTACATTTGGATATGAGATAAGTATTGTAAGGAGTAAGGAAAGGATATTGTATGAGTGTGGTGTTGGGTTGGCTAGGAGGTGGATTGGACTACGGTATGCAGAGGTTAACACCATTTTTAATTCGATAAATTCAACAACCTATCGGACACTTGTTGTATTTGTTAAATTTAAAATGCAAAATGCTGATCTGTTAACCAAAAGAAAAACAAGCATAAATTTAAGCATTTTTGCCTAAGTTATGCCCGGTTTCAAATTCCACTCTCTGATCTATTTCTTCATCTTTAGCGCACATTTTTCTTGTGCTTTAAAATCTCCATAACCTTTTCTATATAGCTTAAGCATATTCAAATCTGCCTAAACTTTAAATGCAAACTATATATTTTTCTAAGTGATGTCTTCTCAAAGATTCAGCAATCTGGTGACCGCCGTCGAGCTCTTGATTTCGATTTCTGCTCCGCCCACGAGCATTGCCTTGCCCATGCCCATGCCCAATGCCATTCCCATTCCCATTCACATGGAAATGAAAATGACGGGGGTGGCGGCGGCAGCTCTTCTTGGCTCTTGGTCAGGATGATAACCGCAGGAGCCGCATCCGCCATTGTGTCGCAGTTGCCGCTGCTGCTGCTGCTGCTGCACCAAGTTCCAGTTTGCCGGCCAAAAGAGCAAATTCAATAAAGTCGGCGTTTTCGTGCGGCATTTGTCAGTTGCCAAATGGCTAACATGTCCTTCTGCTCCATTCTCAGCCCGCAGTCAGTCAGTCGGTCCGACTCTTGGCCGGCAGTCAGTTGGCCAATTAAACGAGGCACCCCACAGAGGGCCAGGCTGGACTGGCAGTCTGGCATGGCAGCCTGGCAGGCCGAACGAGGACGCACATTAGAGCTTGGCTGGAGGAGGAGGAGGAGGAGGAGGCGAAGACCAGCAAGGGAATAGGGCCCAGAAGGATTTATGCAGTGCGGTACACACACACACACACTCGAAGCAGAGTGGGTCACATCGGCTGGCTGGCTGGCGTGTGAGTGCGTGTCTGCCGCGTGTCCTCAATGTTTATTGGGCAAACCATAAATAAATAAGCCATAAAACGCTAACGAACGAGCGACGTTGGCCAACAACAGAGAAGTGCCAGGACATATCTCGATCGGATCGGGGACATAAACCTAACCAAACCAATCACACCGATTGCTAGCCAATCAACGGCACTGGGATACTGTTTTGCTTCGAATTTTAAATGAAAAAAAACGGCTAGAGGGGGTTCCTTGTAATTCTCAACTAGAAAAGTAAGGAAGAATCTGATGCAAGCTTCTAATTTCAACCTCTAGGGCATAGAAACATCGAAAATGCAAGCTTAATAACGATAGTTATCTCACCTCCAGCGCATACTTTTAAAGCGATTCAGAAGAGAGGAAGATAGAAAGGTTTATTATTAATCATAGTTTTTTTTAGGACTTTCTTTAAACCCTTTTCTTCTTTGCTGCATTTTTATGCAACCTTAGCAACCCACTGGCACATCAATTATGAAATGTCAATGGGCAAATGTGCATTAATTAAGCCGCCACCCAATGCCACCTGGCAAATTGGATAAAAGGTCGCCCCCAAGGAGGAAAAAAATGGTTAAATAGGCAAAAGACAGCTTGGTTACGACGCTTGATTGATGGGAAAGAAGCTGGCCAATCGATCGTTGCGGGTTAATCGATTTAAGCCTCCATCGAAATTAAATTCAAATTACCATGGAAATACAAATTGAGATTTAAATTGAAATTGAAATTTCAATATCCAATTTCCAATTCAATTGCACTGCGGCAGGGCAGGCAAATGCCAATTACAAGACGAGGGCCCATTGGACTTTGCCAGCTTGCCAAACGAAAACAGGATAATTGCAGATCGGGAATTACTTAACCCACAAAATAGCACTGCCAAAAAGAAGCAAAATCCAAATCAACAACAATGGATGAAGGGATTACGAAAATTAAAGGAGGCTAGCAAATTTGGATTGTGTCGCAGGACAGTCGGTTAGTTATTATAGTTACTTGATTTCTTAAGTAAACTGAGCAGGGTCTAGTCCTAATCCCCGCACACAGCTTAAAATTGTCCTAATTGGTGGCATTTTCAAAAAATAAGTCTAAATAAATTCAGCCAGCAAAGTATACCTAAATTGTTTGTGTGTTTTTGGCAAAATGCTCTTAAATATTATATGTTAATAGCCTTTAAAGGCTAGAGCCTGTAGCAGCCTGTCAGTGCAGTTCTTCCTTGGGAGTAAACTTTTCCTGCTCCTGCCTCTATCTCGCATCCAAACTGGAGGACACTAATATGTATATATATCTGCAGCATCTTCTCCTGGACTTTGTTTCGGTTGCTTCATGCCAACCTCGCCCTTGGGTCCTCCCTACAATCGGTACTCAGTTGAGTCCAAGGGTATGCAGCATTGATAAATCTCAAAAAAGAGATAAGTTATACTTCTGGATTACCGGTAAACCTTTCAAATAGTAAACCAATCGATGGGCTTTAGGGTCACAGCATGCATTTATGTGCAAGTATTCTTGGGTATTCTTGGTTCGGATATTGCTGCAGTTTACCTCCTTACTACCACCAAGGAGGAGTTGCCTCGCCCCCCCTCTGTAAAAGCTAACTTTAGTTTGAGTTCTACATTCTAAAACCCTGGAAAGGGTAAAGAAATGGCGTCCAAAAAGGGGGCCGGGCTGGGCATGTTTAACGGCTTGTTGGCCACTTTACGCCCCGTTGTACCCTTGTACGTGGTACGTGGTAGGTGGTGGGTGGGTAGGTGGGACATGGGACGTGGTACATGGTACGCAGAGCAGAAAAAAAATACAAAAACAGAACAAACTTTAAAATAAAATAAAAAAAAAGGACGAGTGCCAAGGAACACACTTTCAGTAGTGCGTGTATTTGTGTGCTAATTAAGGGTGTGCCCCACACTTAAATCCAACAGCCAACGAAATGCTAATGGAATTCCATGCGAGCTGTGAACTCCTGACCTCTATGTATCCCAAAATACAAATATTTCTGTTCCCATTTACCCGTAAATAAATCATAAACTAAAAAGATAGAGAGAAAGTTAGGGGCAACAGCATCAGATTAAATCTCTCAGTTTGTTGGCCATTAAGTTGCAGTTTAGTGGAAGTTTCAGTTTATGAGGTTGAACCTCTCTTCTCTTCTCAAATTGACATACAAGCTTGCAAAATGTCCTCCGGACAGCTGTCAGGAACACGTTCTACCACCAACCCGGCGACTGCTTCGCTTGCACCTTTGCGTGGGCGGAAAATCAAAGACCGCATTGGTGGCGGGCTGGTGAAATGGTGAAATGTTTTAAATGCCATGCAACTGAGGGGGCCCATTGAAAAGTACAAGGAGCAGGAGCACACATCACCGCCGGCACTCAGCTGGCAGCATGAGCACATATGTTTTTACATATATTATAATACACCGGAACAAACAATTTGTATGCTACTATCTGAGCAAGAAATGTTAATTAATTAAGCGATATTAAACGGTTATTAATGCTGTTAAGGGATAGACCCTTTGCTTAAACTTCAGGGTTCCCTAAAACTTGACAAAACAGAAGAATCGAAATTACAAGATCAGTTTATGTTATGAATTTTCCTAATAATTTCCCTTCAAACTGAATGAATGAAATAAAATGTACATAAATTTACAAATATGACACGGTTATTAATAGTGTTAAGTGATAGACTTCAGCTGGATATCCAGCAATAAGTGGAACTCTACAGGAAAGAGGCGAATCTCTCTTAAACTTGTAACAACAAGTCAAGTATGTTTCGAAGATTTTTTTTTTTTTGAATATGAATGAACATAGACAGAAAATTAAGAACAATTAAGAGTTATTGCACGCTTTTATATAGTTTTACGGTATAAACTTTATCTGGAACTTCAGGGATCCTTGAAATTGTACAAAAAAAAAAAGTTTCTTGAGATTGCCATACAAAAAAACATGGTTTCTCTTAAATAATTTCTATTAAATATGAATGAAATGTAAATAAATTCAGAGATACCGAACGGTTCTTAATAGTTTTCTGGAATAGATTTTAGCTAGAATTCCAGCAATACGTAATACTTATAAAGAAAGAGAGTCTCTTGAGACTGCCAAATAATTTTCATGAAATCTTAATTATTGCATATTTTTGTGTCGTGCCACATCCATCGACATCTGCACCTGTGTTCCATGCACACACCTGCATTTGTATTTATGTTTATATTTACACTTGTATATATGTGCTATTTGTTTATATATATGTATTATTATTTTTATTTTTTTTTGAGAGCCTCGCAACGCGCCAGCAAGCTGGCAAGTGCTCTTTGGGGGAAAAACTGCAGCGAAACGCGAAAAGCGGCGACAAATGAATTTTCAGGCTTGGGGCTGGGACTGGGTAGGATCTTCCGCCTGTGAAATAATTTGATTTTTCAGCAGCGGTCAACTTTTTCCACAACTTCATGGCTCCGACCAACTTCGATCAATTAATCCATTCATCCATCAGCGGGTCATACTTCTGACAGTCAGGCAGTCAGGCGGGTGGTCTCCCGGTCCCAACTTTTTGTCTAGACATCTGTCAGAGCCACCATTTCGCTTTAATCGCCTTTTCATCCCCTTAACCCCTTTATATCCATGGCGTCATCGGGGCGTGTTCCCGCCTCCCACAGCTGTTCTCCGCCCGGCGCCGGGAAGTAAAGCTTTCCTCGACATATGAGTTGTTTTTTTGTTTTTTTTGGGACCAGCTCGAAAAGCTCGTTGGCTGGAAGCCAGCTGGCTTCGCTGGCACTTGGCCAGTGGAATGACTCCTTCGAGAAGTGGATCCCCCGACCGCCAAGCAAAAATAAAAAGAAAGCTCCTGGCTCCTCCAGCAAACGAAAAGCTCTCTCTAGGGAATATTTGAAAAAGAATTGTTACCCTCGGACGGACATATGGTTCGGGTCAGCCACTAGAAACTCCCCTTGGGAAGCTTTCTGCTGCAGAAAACGTATTCGGGGATTGAAGCTATTGTCATCAGCATAAGGGGCCAAAAATATGCTTGTCTGGCGGTTGAAGGTGACGGCAGCAGGGACTCCCCATCCATGTCCTTGTCAATGTCCTTGTCCTTGTCGTCGTTCTCGTTCTCGTCGTCATTGTTGCTGTCGCCTGTCAGCAGGCAACAAATTTGAGGAGTCATCAGATTTGTTCGAACAAGGATGAGATTTAATGGTGAAATTATAGACAGATTTTCAGGTATTAATAGGGAAATTGATCACATTTTGGTCAGTTAAGAGGGAAAATGGAAGGACATTGCTAGAGCTCTGTAAAACTCAATGATACAAGGATCAAAGATCAATTATCTCATAAGGAGAAATCATGTAACTTCCACTTAGCCAAAGTTTAAAAGAAAATATCGATTTTAATGCGTAAGTCGATAAATCGATATTTGAACAAGGCGATAGAATAATATTTCTTGATAACATTACAAGGGGTTTGTAGGATTTTTGGGTATTAGTTTAGCCAGAAGCTTACAACTCAGTCAAGAAGTCAATTTTGATCATATTCGTGATCAGCATCAACAGCTGAGCTAATGTAGTCCGATCCAAATTGAAGCTATTGCATTTTTTGCCTTTTTTTATGATCGATTTCCATTTCGATCGCATAACCCAATTGCATATTTAATGTTAAATGCAACCTTTTTCGATATTTGAAATTTCGATACATAATATAATACATATAATATTTTCAATATGATTGAGAGCAGTAGTTTTGTAGAAATATCTTTCTATTATTTATAAAAGTTTTCTTCCGCTCCAGCCGTGTGATCAATTTATATTTATAATAAGAGAAGGATAGAGAAAGAGAGAGAAACATTTATAGGTCACCTAGTCATATATATATCAGTAATTTTCCTAGATTCCAACTCTCAACATGGAATACGGAATTAATACGATCCGATCCTATCATAAAAATGTTCAAGTTAATTTAAATAATTGGTTAATAAGAAAATAATAAATAATAATAATAAGGAAATAAGGAAACCATTGAAGCTTAAATAGGTGTGATGTTAATACTTGTTTTATAGAATTTAATGAACTAGAAAATATTTAAATTAATTAAAGTCTATGATTAAAAGCTGCATCAAACCTATTTAAGCTTAAATTAATTCGAAATCAGTTTCTGTTTTTAAGGGACAGCTTTTCCCCGCTTACTTAAATACAGCGATTACTTATGTCCCTGGCAGAGCTTGCCTTCGGCTTGTCAGAGCGTTATCCCTGCGGGAGTCCTCAAACATCATTCAGGCGTTCCTTCTTTTCAGAGGTTGACTCAAACATTGGACTATTCACAGTGCCGAATAACCTGTTCCCTGTCTCCCCCGTCTCCTCTGATTCCCGCTTGCTAAGCACTCGAGGAACGAAATCCGCTTAAATGCCATTTCCGGTAGGGCATGGTTTTTCTTTTTTCCCTTACTTTCTTCACTTCTTTTTTTCGTTGCCATTTCTGGACGGAACATTGAAACGTACGGCCAACGGGGATGTCCTGGCTGGGGGTGGTATTTCCTCGAATTGAGTTGAATTTAGTGTGGGGACAAGTGCAGCTGCCACAGAGTTGCCTTTTGTTAGTTTGTTAGGCAGTATCTCTCGCCCCCGCCTCGGGGCCAGCTGCATTGCAGTTGCCATATATATTCATTGCAACATTCCCTCCCGCCTGCCGTCTACTGCCACCTTTCGTATCTCCTACACTGACCAAATTTTATTTCCCTGCACTTCAATGGGGTTTTGGGTTACGAGGTGTGAGGTGCGAGGTGCGAGGTACGAGGAGCTTCCTGCCCGAGGTGCTGGCTGCTGCTCAGCAGCTTAAATATCAACACTTGACACTCACCATTGTCCCCGGCACTTGGCACCCGGATTCTCTTTGTCCGGCAGGGATTCGGTTTGCCGCTGGTTCCATCTCTTCCGCCTCAGAGCTCATTCCGTCCTGCTCCTCCGCGCTGACACTCCTCAGAGTCGATCCCCGTGACATTTTAATTGGACAAATGGTGGAGCTCCACTTCTGTAAGAAGTTTCAGTTATTATAAACTATATAGTTTTTATAATATGAAATAAATTATAAATAAATAGGCAAACCTGGAGCAGGTTTTCATTATTTAGCAACACTCTTTGATCGTGGCTTTCCCTATGTAATTTCCATATTTACTGTTTCCTGTGAGGATCGCATTGTTTTATAGAAAAGTATCTTTTTTCCACATCGATTTATCGGACAATCTGCAAGATTGGGGTTTCAGTCATTATATACTATATTGTACTTATTGTAAACTACATATGTATGTATGTATATACTTAAACTTAGCATTTATCGAAGCAAAATTCCGGATTTTCACACATTTCGAAAGGGAAGATTGTGCTGAAATAAAGTTAAAAAGCCAAATAAGTAAATATTAACAAAAATTAAAAATAAACTATGTATATAGTAAATAATAAGAAAAAAATACAAAAAAAAAATATATAAAAATCACAAAAAAATAACAAATTATTACAAAAAATAAAAAATAATTTCAATAATAATTATTAAGCTCCTGACGTGTGTTTGATATAGAGACTTTTTATTACCATTTTCCGACTTGAAAAGTTACATAAATAAACTAAAGGATAATGAAACGGTGAATAAAAGAAAGAAAACACAAGTTTTGTTTGTTGTTCCTCTAAGCCGAGAGTTGTAAGTTTGCTTGCATGTATTAGTAGCTGGTAGTAAGAATGGGAATAACAAAGCGCAGCCAGAAAAAAAAAAAACAAAGAGAGAGAGTTACTCGAGCCAGAACTCGTTGTTCGCTCCACATTCCACATTCCCGCCGCTCGCAGTTTCCAGTCTCCAGTTAGCAATTCTGCTCGCCTGTCCGAATTGGAGCACTTATTGTACAAAAAATGACGGACGCACCCGGAGAACCGGCGAACCAGAGAATCTGGCCGAAAGGCGGAACCGTTTTGCGGTTTTAATAACTTCTTCATTCCTTACTATTCATTCATTCATTCCACTCTATTTAATTGCGCGCCACTTTATTTGCACTCAGTTTAAAAACAAAAAAAGTGTAAGCTTAGTTTTGGGTAAAAAGCTTAGCCAAGGCGCGAACCAAGCAACAATTTATCCCACACGTACACACTCACTCACTCTCTTTATCTCCAACTGCCATAGTGGTCCCACTCTAGCCGCTCAGCTGTCCAGCAAGGAAAAGACGGACAGAGACACAGAGAGAGAGACGAAAAGAGTGTTCTGTACTCTTGTCGCCCTAACGAGTTTGTTTTCATATTTCTCACGCTCTCCGCATCTCCCTCTCCCATCAACATCTATCTATGTTTCTCCACTTCTAGCTGTGAGTGTTGCCCGTTGAGCTTTTATCTTTTAAAAATAGTTTAACAAGAAACGAAGCTTACTTCGGCACGCCGAAGTTTGTATATCCTTCCAGTTTGCAGGGCTGTTATTGTACATTATGTACAAAAAAACCTTCTAATTTTCTGAAAGTATGGCACAAACACACACACACACACATTTCTTGCACTAGACATAAAAAGGGAACAAAATAAACTATCAAAATAAAAAAAAAACCCGTGGGCACACATATTACATTAAAAAAACACCACTGCGGCCTGGCTTTTGTTTTGCGGCTTGTCTCCCACTTCACAAACACTTTTCACTGCAAGGGGATCGCTGATTTTCCGATTTTTCCTCGCATTTAGATTTTTTCACAGCAGCAATTTTTTGTTTGCTTTCGTTTCGAGCGCCGTTGATGCAAATGATTTCCAATGGCCGCCGGCGAAGGGATTGCAAAGCGGCGATTTTTTGGCGATATCGATAACATCAGGTTCCACTTCCAAAAAACATCCAGCTCCTGGAAACACGATCCAATTGTATCTGATGGGTAGTCGCCAGCTTGTAAATAAAACAAGAACGGAAGCTGAAATTAATGTATTTTTAGTCTGGTTATTATATTTTTAAGCTTTAATTTGCCCAAAAAGATTTAAATGTTAATATTCCTTTCGGGATATTATAATATCAGTCAGAAGCGCAGAACTCAACGAAGGAGTCATTTCCGACCCTATAAATCATATATATTCTTGATCAGCACAAACAGCCGAGTCGATCTAGCCATGTTTGATGGAATACAAAAATTTTAAAATTTTGTGTACATTGTTAATTGTTAAAATTGTCAAAAAATGAAATTCAGTATGCAGTTTTTTTAGCCTTAAAAAAACTTGCTTACAACTGTTTTCCGAATTTAAATAAAAGTATTTTTAGCCTAGTTATTCTATTTTAAAGCTTTATTTTCCCAAAAATTATCTGATAAAACGATGGATAAATATTTTAATCTTAATATTGCACAGTAAAGTAGTCATTTCCGGCTGATGATCCAGATCAAGAATATATATACTTTATAGAGTAGGAAATGTCACCATCACTGCGTTGCAAACTTCGGACTAAAATTATAATACCCTTGAAGGGTATACAAATTAACAAAAAAGCTATAGCTAGGCGCGAGCGAGATGACACTCTCCATCCATGCCATCTCTCACTATATTTCAGTTCTCTCTCTCTCACACACACATCCATACACGCTCTAAGATACCGGAGCATTCAAATTATCTCTCTCTCTCTCTCGCTCTGCAGCATGTAGCTGAGCAACATTTTCCATCGCCCTTGTTGAAAGCTTATTTACAGTAGATACTCTTTAAGTAGTTAAAACTGGAAAATAAGTGAGACAATGGGATTACGTTTAAGTGTGTAAATATATTTATACATACATACATATGTATAATATATTATTATATTTTATTATAATTTTTTGTGGGTTCTTTGTACTCTTTATATAAATTATTATATAAATTATAAATTAAATATGTATGTGTACATATACATTTACTAATTTACTGGTCGTAATAATAACTTTTAAGCAATATTTTGTTTTTACACATGTGGTGTAGATACTTTCCCCTCCTAACAAATTCCACTTCCAGTTGCCCTTTCGCAGCGCCCACTGTACTCGCTCTTGCGGGAGTTTCGAGTTGTCTCCCCTTGCGAATCCAGTGGCGTTCCAGCCCAGCTGCCGTTTCTGCGCGCCTGTTCGAAAATCGACTGACTGAAGGCCCCTGAAATCGTCGCACGAGTTATCGACACCGACCACGACGGCAAGAGACGGGCGCTGTCCTGGCCAACCGGCGGATGCTTCGGATACTTCGGTGCAGCGTCGTCGGCAGCAGCAGCAACTGCGACTGAGAAGGGGCCTTGCCCCGGCCTGGTCTGCCCTGTGTGCCAGCAGAAAAACTCATTAAGTGCTCCTTTTTTTAATTAATCCACCACAACGGCTACTGCTGCTGCTCCGCCTCCCCTCGACCTAGCCAATTAGTGGAAAACGAAGCCCACCACCCCCCATTCCCGTTCCCACTGACCACAGACGACGACGACGGCTTCTTCATTAGCCGCGCGCACATTTCGACCTACGGATTTCGCAGCGCATCTTCTTCTATCCTATTACGCTAACATCTTCTTAATTAAAAAGCTGGCAACGCCCCCTTCCCGGCCACACACGCCCCCGGCCCACTTTCTGGCAGATTTTTAATTGCTTAATTGGGAACTGCGTGGAAATCCCGTTGAGAATGGCCAACGCAGCTCAGAGAGACAGCGAGAGAGAGAGGGAGGGCAAGCGCCTCCGTCACCACGCCTGTTGCTGGGCAATTAAAACGCAGCCGCAGATCCGCTGGTCGGAGGAGGAGCGGGAGCAGGAGCCGGCGGCAGGAACTTCGTCAAGGTCGTGACGCGAGCCGAGCAACCACCACGCCCTAGATACGCCTCAAACCCGGCGTGGCTAACAGGCGCCCAGTAAGCGACAGGACATGGAGCAGGACACACGAGATGCTGCAGCCTCCGATGCGGACGCGGATGCGCAGGATGTGGGCGGCGCAAGTTCTTAGCCGTCGCTAGACCCGGGGCAGAAAGTTCTAGCGAAAAGCTTTCTCTTTGGGGGAGTAAAAAGCTTTCCCGACCAGGACACTGAAATGGTAATGGGGGAATCCCCGGTCCAGGCAGATTGCGTCATAACGGAGTGCCAGAGAGTTACACTTTGTCCTTGGCCTTGCCACGTGAAAGTGGAACCTGTAGAAGGTTTCTTAGTATACCACTGAATGGTGGGCAGGCAGAGCAGCCGGGAGCCAAGAGGAATTTACACATGAGATAGGGAAAATATCTGTATCCTGCTGTGTCCTGTGTCCTGGTCCAAGAACCATTAGCTATCCGGTTAAAATAATATATCTCACAGCCAGGACTGCCCTCAAAGGGGCCACAGGACCTATAAAAAATAATAGAGAGAGATCCAAATCTTCAGCAGTTTTATTTCCTCTGCGTCCTTGTCATGCTCCAAGGCTCATAGTTATCCCATCAAAGTAACATCCCTCTCAGACAGGGCTGCTGCCCACGCAGAGCACCCGAGAGCCAAGCATTCGCTTTCCCCCTTTAAAAATTAAAAAAGAAAGACCCGAAATCGATGTCAATTCTTCATAAGTTTTTATTTTTGATGGTTGCTCACGGGGAGCCGCCTCTCATAATTTTGTATGTACGTACAGGAGGAGGATGAAGCGATCACAAGAGCCCCGGGATGTGTGGATCTCTCAGCGACGACCGTTCCGTTGCACTCCTCCGAGAGGGACGACTGATCCACGCCGCTTCGCTTCGCTTCGGGTCCCCGGTCCCCAGGTAGTCGCTGCCTCTACGCTGGCACGCATTTAATTTGTATAATTGTTGCCTTTCTTTTTGGTTAGTCACACACATAGTTCCATATAATACGGTATTACATATAGTGTATATAGTAAAGTATATTATGTATAATGCATGTGTATATGTGTATATAAATTTAGTTAACATTAATTCACCAAATACTCAATGTCTCTCCTCTTCTCCATCGCTTTCTTCTGCTCGTGTGTAGCTCTCTCGTGGTCTCTTCATTTCGAACGATCCTAATACTCTTTTTTTTAGTCCACCTTAACGCTCATCATATCGCCATGTCGTTATATCATATTCAAATATGTATAAAAGTTCAGTTGCCACCATTGGTTTTGTAATTGAAACGAGATTTGATTGTTGGAGGAGAGATTACAGATTGGCTGCAGATTGGGTTGGGGGCTGGGGTCGGATTAAGCGGGACTCTGACAATTAGTCTTTGGCACATTAAAAATCGATGCAATCGACAAAGCTGATATGTTACGGAAGTCAGAGAGAGAGCACCCCTGTCTGTCTGGCTGTCCTGTGTCAATACGAAGCTTGAAGTACTGGTTTTCCAGTAATAAGAGAATTCCGATATAAATAATAATAGATAAAATACATATCGGGGTCAATAACAGATCGAAAGTATATCAAAATTCATCGATATTATCGAAAAATATGCGAAAGTTATTACATTTCTCTTCTCTCGATATTATTGGTCCGATAAATCAAAGGGAATATTGATTTAATTACTAATATATCGACGGCAGCGATATACATAAAGGGTTAAGCACAGTGACAGCAGTTCTGAGGGAAAAGAGCTCCATCTTATCCTGGATAATGTACTTGCTTTGGAGAGCTGTCTTGGGCAAGCTTCGTGTGCGATATACAGCATTCGTTTATAAGAAGGAAAGTAAGGATGGGGTTTATCCATAGGTTGATATATCTGCTAAGCTAAGCGGCGGTAACAACAATTCAAGAGAGTGAGAGAGAGAGACAGCTGGTCAGTTAGTTGGCGTGGCTAAGTCTATGGTAAAACTCTTGGCTAAAACATTCGCTGATATTCAGACATATTATACTGAGATTTTCCTTTATTTTGTATTTCTTGTGGCGCTTCTAATGCGTTCAATCGAATCTAATTTGTTTAGTTTGGTTTCGATTAGAGATAGTTTCTTTTTAATTCAATTCAACAAACAATGCGCTAAGGTTTTAACGTTTGCTAATAATTATATTTCAATTATATATATACATATATGTATATATATGTCTTTTTTGGGTTTACCACTTTCTAAACGTTTGCATATTTTAGTTTTTTCGTTTTGATAAATTTGTAATATAAGGCCGCTTGGGGCAACTGCTATGAGAATGCTAAAAATACCTCCAATTCCAAAACAGATGTGGGGAATAGCGATAGAGCAAGGGTGGAAGGGAGCAAGGTTAAAGGGATCAGAGGGGGGGATAGTTAGACTACGGATAATTGAAGCAAACCCCTTCTCATTCTTCTCTTACACTCTCTAAAAAACATCTCTGGGGTCCTTTCTTCGATTTGTTTTCGATTTGATTCTACAGTTTTTAAAGGGTTTGATGTCTTTTTTTACTCGTTACTCAATACTCCTTACTCGTTAGGTCGTTACGCATTACTCGTTAGTCATCTCTCGTCTCCTAAATTCATTAAAAACTCACTCGGCAATCTTCTTTCGCTCTTTTTGTTCTTTGGAACACTTTTCATATGCATATGTATGGGGCGCGTGTATAAGTGTTTTGGGCTCTCCTTACTTGGTAGTCGTTAATTTAAAGTTAGAATAAATACAAGAGTACAAAAGAATCTAGTACATAGTTAGGGGTAAATAGAAAACAAAAACGTAACCGCGTATTACGTAAATAAAACCGCATAACAACTTAGAATTACGAGGGCACAGCAATCGAGTGTGTAAACTATGTATGTACAGCTCAGGCGGAGCAGGTAAATGGCCAGGGACAGGCTTAAATGGAGGAGCCACTGGCCTAAACTAAATCATAAATCGTAAACCATAAGTCGTAAATAATAAATAAATAAATAAAGATAAAGATGCAGGGGGTGCGGAACGGAACGGAACGGAACGTAACGGAATGAAACGGAAACGGAAAAACAGAAAACAAAACAAACAAAAGTGTGAAATGCACGCCAAACAACTCGCATGGTTGGTTATATGTGGGAGTGGCGCTTACTTCGCCGCCTCGGAGGCGGTGGCGGAAACGGAGCCCGGCGTGGCCGACAGCGCCATCTTGGAGAGCGTGGCCAAGGAACGTTTCGGGAATGTATTATTGCCGTCCGATGGGTCCGAGAACAGTTTCCGGAAGCTACAAAAATGTATAGAAAATGTACAATTTATTTTATTATTTATTTATATTATTTATTACTTACAACTTGCGTATACCAGACTCGGAGCTCTTCTTCCACGGCGCATCGTCCGGCTCATATGGCAGCGGTCCCTGCACGGGTGCATCGTGTCCAGGCGGCCTGCACAAGGGGGATAAATTAAGTTAAGTTAAGTATGTGAATATATTAGGATCGAAATTTATAATATCGAAAATGCATTTTTAAAATATCGAAAAACAATAAGCTGCAACGGCTATTGATTTAACGCACATTTACATGTTTAGAAACTATTTATATATCGATTTTCGAATAAAATATATCGATACATAGTCGATATATTGTCATTTCCACTCACTCATAGGATAGGTTTGTGAAATTACCAAGAGTACTTAAGGTTGCGATTTTATTAAGGGTTTATAGGTTTATATCTGCTATAAATAAACATTTCTCCTTATCCCATAAATCTTATAAATGCCTACTAGAGGCATTACCTCAACCAAATGGCGGAAATAACCGTTTAATTACCCCAGTGATCGCACATATGCACAGGTATACATATAATGACAATCATATTTAAATAACATTTAACCTTGATCAAAAAAAGCACAGCAAACAAAAGCCAAACCAACGATGAATCACCTGTTTGAAGGGTGCTTGCATCATGGGGTCTATTTGAATATGGTTAGCACTGCACGAAAAATAAACAAAACAATGAGTCACGACCTAATAGCTTCCCATTTATCATGGAGGTCGTTGTTTTTGAGCTCTAAAATAGCCAAGTGATCATAGTTAATACCTTTTAAAACCATAAACCCAATTATTGTGAATATCATATAATGCATATTATAAACTCACGTCTCTCCAGCGGCCGGTGGCTCCACCTCATCCGCTTCGGTCGCCTCCTCTTCATCATCATCCTCGTCGTCGTCATCGTTGTCCGCCACATGGCCATCGTCCTCATCGTCGCTGTCATCGGAACTGGAGAAATGGCGCTGTCGCTTGGCCTTGGCCGGCGGCGGCGGTGGTGGCTTGAGCTCCGCCAGCTGCTCATTCAGCCCATCGATGGTGGTCAGCAGCTCGTCCCGCTCGCTGATCAGCTCCTTGAGTTCGCGCGTGGTATAACGCGGCCGATTCGGATCGTTCTGGCCATCGTCGTAGGAGGCCACCAGATCCTCGTTCTCCTTTTCGGCGAGACCCAAGCGCTTGCGCAGCTGGTTTATCTCGCGGCTCTGGTCCTGCAGCTGGGCCAGAAAATCGGCACGCTCCTCGCACAGCGTCTTGACCTGGGCCTGCATGAGCTTGTGCCGCCGCCGGGTGTCCCGCTCAGAGCCTTTCAGACGCTCCGACTGGATGTTAAGCTGGAGGTGGGGATTAAAACGGGTTTGGTTAGTTAGTGTTTAGTTTAATGGAGGAGCTGGCTGGGTGCTGCTTACATGTTCCAGTTCGCTGTACTTGTCCTGCAGCTCCCGCTCGCGCTGCTTCAGCTCATCCCGCTGCTTGTAGATCTGCTCCTTGAGCCGCTGCAGCACCTGGGTGTCGGACAGGGCACTGTGCAGTTCGTGATTGGTCATGCTAATGATGCTCTCGGTGAGGCTGGCCCCCAGTCCAGAGCTTTGGGCGGAGGCCGACTGCAAGTCCTGGGTCTGCTTCACCAGACGCTTGTTCTCGTCCTGCAGCGAGGACACCAGATCGACCAGCTCGTTGGTCTCGCTGCGCCACTGCTCCTCGATCAGCTCCAGTTCCTTTTCGAACCTGCGCCGAAACTCCGCCTTCTCCAGCTTCTCGCTCTCCAGCTGCGTCACCTTGTCCCGCAGCTCCTGAATGGTGGCATTCTCCCGCTCATTCTTGGTGGCCAGCGCCTCTAGCAGCTCCAGCGTATTGATAATCTTCGGCATTAGCCCGCTGACGGCGTCCGTCCCGAAGCGGTCCATAATACGCTCATACTCCTTGCCAATGTCCGAGGCCAGATCGTACACATCGACCACGCCGATGTCATCGATGGCGTCCAGGACCATTTCACCCATCTCATTGAGGTGGAAGCCGGGCATCCAGGCGTTCGGCAGCGGTTGGTCTCTTGGCTCCTAGGCGAATTCTGCTCCGCTGAAGACCAGCTTCAGCTGCGGCTTACCAGCTGTGCGTTTTCCCTGGCGGCTTTTCGACGCAGTTGTCCTGCTGCAGGCCCAGCAATCCTGGCAGTCTCCGCACAGGTGTGCTTAGCCAGGTGTGTGTGCGTGCGTGTGGGTGTGTGTGCTCCAAAAGGGAGGCGGGGGGACAACGGCAATCCAAGTCCGAACTTCGCAAACTCACACACACTCGAACACTCAACGCTACACGGACTGGGGTGTGTGTGTGTGTGTGGGAGAGCTGCGGCCCACGGTTGTTGGTGTTATTTCGCGTTCACTTCATTGACTAATTCGTTGTTTTCGCGTTGTTTGCTTCATTCCCACACCGCCGCTCAGCTTTTCGCAATTTATAAATTATTAAAAATTTTTTTTGCGAGAGTGCGAAAAGAGATTGCAAAAAAAAACAATCGTTTTCAACAGTATGACCGCTCTTACTCGGCTAGGTGAGTGTCATTAAAAAAGGGCTGGTCACACTACTCTTTTAGCCTATCGATAAATCGATGTTTTACAGTGAGCAGCGCCTTCAAATTTAAATTATTTATGGGAAAAAACTTTTAAGTCCTGGATTATTGTAAATGTAATATTCAAAAGTATATATATTATTATATTATATATATATTATTATATTTTAGTTGTGATAAAAGAGATTTTTAACTGATGTATTAACCCAAAACGTATTGAATTAAGCCTGTTTAAGAGAATTTAAATATTTTATAAACTTGGAAAAGTGAATCTCTAAATATTTAATATAATCATAAAGAATATTGTATTAATTTGAATTTTTTTTTATATTTCAAAACTTTATATTTGTTTTGAAGTTTTTCTTGGCAGTTACAGAACTTTTTTCTCAGAGATTCGAGTTGTGGAAACCTTAACTAAACATAAATATAATATGTAAGTCATAATAAAAAACCTCTTTCAAGAACCTCCTTCTATATGTTTAAAAAATATTTAGTTTTATTAACCAACTTCCCATCTTTATGCAGAATTGGTTTGAGAGTTTTTTTGGTACATAATCGCAGGTTGTTCGGAATTTCTGTTGCTGATCTTAAAGCTAGGATTCGAGTGCTTCGACTTCGACGCTCCTCTCCATGGCAATTTGGAACACAATGGTTAGGACTCAGTAGGGATCCTCTTCGCTGTCGCTGTAGTCGTCCCAGACAATGGGCCAGACGGCGTTCCGGGAACAGCTGCCGCCCAGAGCCTTGCAGAAGGTATTAAAGGTGCTAGCCTGGCTGAAGCCGAGGATCTCGCGCTCCTCATAGATCCGGTAGGTGAAGGTGCTCTCGTAGGTGCCCACAAAGTAGCGGGCATACGAGCACACCAGCTGGTCCACCACGGCCACGCCGCCGTCCTTCAGCTCGCGCCGCTGGCCATTCGACTCCGGCGTAAAGTGGACGAAGCGGAAGCGATAGAAGAGCTCCTTCAGCTCCATTAGTTCGTAGGGCGTGGCGTCGCTGGCCACGAACACAGTGCTCACGTTGAAGGCGCGCATCAGTTGCTTCATCTGCTGGGCGGCCGACTTCAGGCTGGGCGTGGTCGCCTCCCGCGAGCGCACAAAGTCGCCACGTCTTAGATGAGCGCACAGATAATCCCCGCCGCGTGCATTTCGCTTGGGTCGCTCCAACTCCCACATGGCCGGCCGCTGAACGCCCGCCGAAGTTTCCGTGGTGGCCAGCGCCTGCTGTCGGAAATCCTCGGCCACCTGGACGAGCCGATGGGCGAAGCGCATGGAGCGACGCGCTCTCCAAAAATGCTCGTCGCCCCAGTGATCGTGGAGCACGGTCTCTGCGCTGAGCAGGGCGTAAGTTCGCATATCGTCTGCGTCCTCCGGCCCCGCTGTGTCCTCGGCAATGGCCACGCGCAGCAGCTGCTCTAGCAGGCCAGCGCTGCCCTGGAAACGGACGCAATGGAAGCGCTCCACCTGCAGCTCCGGCTGCTGCAGCAGCGGTCCGCCCGCCAGCGATACCTCGCTGCACGTCGCCTTGTCCGTCACTCGCTCGAACTTGTCCCGGAAGGTGCCCTGCTCCAGCATCACCTCGTAGTGCTGCAGCCGAAAGGCGTGCGCCACATGCACCAGCGGCGCCCCCGGCGCGCCAAAGAGGCGCTGCTCCGCCAGGAACTCGTCGTAGTCCAGCACGGGAGCGTACCGCCGCAGGCTGGCCAGGTCGAAGAAGTGTCGCCACGGCAGTCCGCTCTGGTGCAGCCCCTGCGAGTGCCAATGGTAGAGGCGAGGCCATGGCGGCAGCACCAGGCGCACGTTCCGGAAGCGCTTGCGTCGCTGCCGCAGGCGACGCACGAAGACCGCCATGCGGATGTAGACATCGCGGCGCAGATTAAAGCCCTCGGATATGTTGACGTCGTACAGGATGTACACGGCGCCCCTCAGATGCAGCACCTCCGGAGGGCAGGTGTTCGGTGGCGGCAGGATCTCGGCGAGTCGTCGCTGCGGGCAGGAGGCACTGGAACCGCGCGAAATACCGCTGTCGGCGTTGCCGCTCCGGATGACGGTGTGGTTGTGGTGGGTGGCGGCAGCCTGCAGCAGCAGCAGGAGCAGCAAGTGGAGTAGCAGGAGCAGCGCCCGGGGCCCAACGTCGCCTGGCCACCACCGTCGTCGCATTTTTTGTTTTCCGCCGTTTAGGGATGTGCAAAGTGTACCATCACATCGATATCGATAGTTTTGTAAAAATAAGCTATCGGGTAACTAGCTTTGCTGTTTTAAAACTTTTACCGTTTTTTTAACGGCTTGTTTCGCCCAGAAAAAAATTTGCATAAAATATACTAGAAATAATCTGTCTCGATCTATCTTTCTCTACCTCTGTCTAACAGTCTCTCTCTCTCACACTATCTATCTCCCTCCATCT
>JAEIHY010016718.1:0-84923 GCA_018904565.1 Drosophila tsacasi | reverse complement strand
GAGTACATGCCGCTTGTTTTCGTTTTTAAATCATAACTATTCCATTTTGTATTGTTCTATCTTGCTATATACGCCTAATTGTAAAGAATACATACTGTGTTCAATAAAAAAAAAGTTTTTGTCATTTGCTTTATTCGTTTAAATTTTATGTGCTCTCAAACATGAAACTGTTGATCGTGGAATCACTTTTGCTCCCCACTGTATATATGTATGTTTATACCACTCTCTAGATATGACACGTTCTGATAACAGCAATCTTAAAAAATTCTTCGCCGGCAGGCTGTGTACACCTGTAACTGATAAAAAATTGCCAGCCATCGCTCACTTTTTGCCCACATTAAATGAGCGTAATGGAAGCGTAATGTGAGCGTCCAAATGTAAATGAATAAATCGTTGAACTTCACAACTGATGAACAAACATTTAACTGAAGCTGAAGCCGGCTGTCGCGGACCATCAGCCGCAGGGAATTCAATTAAAATGCCAACAGGAATAAGAACAACAAACAGACATCAGTTAATTGGCAGGAATAAAATGAAGCGAGCGGCATTTACAAACTATCTGTATTTTCCACACGAGTGTGTGTGCTTCGTATGTCCGGTCATTATTTGTCCAATAATTTCCAGCAAACGAATCGGTACATATGTATTAATGAATAACACATGACTCGAATGCTGCCAATTCTCACGCTCCGAGAGGAGGAAAAATACACAAATACTTAAGCCTCTATCCATTATGGCGGGTCCAAAAGAGCCCCAGGCTCTCACTCACTCCCAACACATCGTTCATAAAAATAATAACAAGGAAGCCATCTCGTTTTGAAGTAGAAAAACAGGAGGCAGGATCAGGTACTTGAAGCAATTGAAGCGGCGCATTCAAGTTAAGTGAGCTTTAATAAGCCCTATGAGAAATAAGCTGTAAAGTGAATGGCAAGAAATACAAGCTCTTTTTTAAATCACTGTGAACAGCCCCTTGGGCGGAATTTTCCCGCTAATGGGGATATCTTTACTAGAAAGCCACTTGTTTGAAAAACTACATTGTGAAATGTAGGAAAGGAAAATCATTAAACAACTTAAGGTGTCTTTAAACTTTTTCCTAAAAATTCTATGCAAGAAATGTCTTCAAATCTTCAGTATTTATTTTGTATCTTTATATGTATGTATTTAGGTTCATTCAACTTCAAATAAACTAAAGATAAAGAATTAAAGGCTTTGGCAATATACATGTTTCTGTTGAAGATAATTTTTACCAACAAAACAATATATGTATATATAAAGTATACTACTGATTTCTTAAGGTAAAATGAACTATATTTCTTTGATGAACAATTAAAGACCTTTAAAACCTTAGACCGAAGCATAGCTCTAATTAGAGGCTCGCCACTTTAACCTACCTTAAAGCTTAAAAACCATTTCCCCATCTCTAAGATACATCTTTCAGACATATATGTAAATGCAAGATATGTAAGGTGGAAAACCAGTTTAAGACAGTAAACAATAATCACCGCAGGGAATTGAGAATTTGTCAACCGCAATGATGGTGGTGACGATGCAAGCCTTGTCCGGGGCTGCTTAACTTGCAATTCATTTCTGAATGAATGAATTTCGCGATAAGTAAATTCAATTATCCGTAACATTAATGAATGCGTAAAATTTAAGCAGCGAACGGCAGCGGCACTCAAACCGGTGGCGGTTAAGTGATTTTGTAATCAATTTCCGAGCAAAAGTGGGCAGTCAGCAGGTGAACAAGAGAGCCGGCCAAGAGCCGCCGAAAAAAATGAAACTTAATAAGGCGTAAATCGTTTTTAGTGTGGGCCGTTTGGCTAAGATATGACTAAATAATTTCATAAGTATTTATAGATAAGTGACGGCCAGTGTCTGCGAAGTTGAGTAAGTGAGACAACTGAACTGGCGGGCACAAAAAATAAAGAATACATTAGGCGGTAAAGAGTGAGTTGTGGAAAAACTTTAAAAAGTAAAGACTACATAAGCTTTAAGCTTTTGTACATTTTTCATCTTAAATTCTTTGTAAAAACTTTAATAACCAAAGGTTGAATAATGTAAAATAAGCTGCCAAGTTAGACCAAAGTTTGCTGGGGTTTACCATGACACCAATTAAGCCAGCAAATTAATCATTAATATTTTGAACTCGACTTTATCAACAACACCCGCCGAAAACACTTTGGCTAAGAGCAGACCATCCGGCTAGAGCCGGCGGAAGCGTCAAAATAGTGTCGACCAACCTGCGGCAAAATAACAACTCCGAATGGGAAAATATGAAAAACAAAAATGAATTAAAACTTCCGCTTGCAGTTCGGTGTCTACAAATAAAAACAGCAACAGAGTTGTGAGGGCGGTGAGGAAGAGGGAGAGGGAAGGGGCGGAGCGCAGGTATTGTGGCCTTTTTTCGTGTGTTTTGTTTTTGTGGCTCTGTCTCCCACATTGATAAAGCCTTTGGAAAGAAACTCACTCTCAAAGTGTCGGACATGCTGGTGTTTGCCACAGGCGTTCGCTTGTTGCTGGAACAGGTTTTCCCAGGCTTTCCCCCCGGCCCTCCCCGAAAAATTCCTCTCTGCTTTGCATATATACGTAGACTTTTTGGGCCATTGTAAATGCACCGGGCTTATTCTAATTTATGCGGGCCCAAAGGTTGTTCAAAATGTAGGCTCGAACGATGCATTTAATTCTCGTTTCTGGCCTTAAAGTGTGTCTTAATTACGGCATGGTATTTGAGGAATCCATAAACACTTTCTAGACGAGGCGTAAAATGTGGAAATAAATATTAAGATTAGCGCCATGTGATACATATAGTATGGAGTGATTTTGTTTAAGTAAGAGGTGTTTTTTATTTATTTTGTTTTTGACTTTATATTTGCGTTTTATTTTTATTTACTTTACAAATTATTCAAGTAATTGTAAAAGACTCTGGATTGTTTAATAAAATTTAGTACAATACATTCGGAAGAATAAATTGCGTGCAAGAAGCTCTTTCTATTAAAATAAAGGTCACTTCACAAATCGAACTTTGGAAGCATAAACTATTTTTATAAAAAGGTTCTCAGTTTCCCAATCAACGACTGAATAAAACATTATACATTTGAAATTTCAAATCTGTTTCACTTCAATTCCTGCAAAACTCAATTGAAGCAGATAACTATGAAGTCAAAAAGCTGTTAAAACAAAATGTATACGCACACTTGGTCAAAATAATAGTACTATATCTAGGAAAATTTAGCATGGGAAAATACAAGTTTATTCAACTTTAAACTACATTGGATATCAATAAAGTAAACCTATTTTATTATTATATATTGAATTTAGGAAATAATTTAGGATTTAAGTTTAGAAACAAAATTGTTGTAGTATTTTCTTTGGCCAAAAGTTTGCTCACTATCTAAATTTAAAGGTACTCTTAAGATAACCTTTTCTTTCCTTATATTTAATAACTCCCTTTTATTATTCTAGTTGTTTTTTTTTACCATAACTTGTATGTTAAATATTACACTTACTAGTGTTCAGATGTACCTTTTAACATGAACCCATGTGTACATCTGTATGTTTTGCAAAAAGAACACAAAATAAAAAGCAATCCGAAAATTAAGGGAAAGGCACCGCACTACAGTCTTACGTATTATATGAACAAAGGTCCAGGCTCCAATCTAAATGCATGTCACATGCAATGGAAACGTCGTAAGAAGTCACGTTCCAAGCCCTACAAAAGTCGCCGGTAATCGAAGTCAGCTTAATAATAATAGAAAGCAAACAAATACTGGGAATTTGGTCGATATTTGTGACTGCCGCCTTTGTGCGAATAGAATGTTGTTGTCGAAGTCTAAATTTCCCATATGGCCTGTAAAACCGAGCAATTAAATTTTGGCCTCCCTGACGGCACAGAAAGAAAGCTTAAAATTTCCATTATAAAATCATGACAACGAAAACCCATCCAACCATGGGGGAGTGTGGAACATTTTGGTGGAGGCGATGTTGTGGGCTTGGCTGTAAAAGCCGAATTCACTGAACCAGATGGAGAAAATTCGACAATTTCTTTTACATATTTTACATTTTTAATCTCAGATAGAAATTCCTTTAAAATTCCTATATTTTGATTAAAATTCTATATATACAGTATAAGTAATAACTCCAAAGTTTGTCAAGCAGTATAAGATATTCATTTCTGACCCTATAAAGTATATATTTCCATGTATTTTATTTATAATACAAGTCATTCTTCGTTTCTTTATAATATAATGAGAACTAATAGCTTGGTATTTTTTATATTATATACAGTCGGACTTAATGCCATCATATTTCACTGGAAATCATTGCCCAGTATTAAAGTCAAATTTGAATACCATTCGAAAGTACTATCCCACCCATTTAGATGTTCACCCGAACGGAACGCTTGCCCCCCTTCATTTTCCAAGCAAGGCGTAACGTAATGTTTGCTTTTCTGGGTTCCGTTCCTCCTATTTCGAGACTGATAAGAGGTGGAACTACTATATTGCTTAGCTTATCAATTTCGTGGCCGCCGATGAGAGTTCCTTCACCTCTTCCCCATGTTGCTTGACACACATGCCGGGAAAACAAATAAATATTTGCTCAATGGCGCTATTGCTGGTTGTATCCCAGTGCGTGTTGGGGTGCGTATATAGGCATATACGAATGTATATAGCGGGGAGTAGAGCTGTCTGTTGACCCACAATAAATGAGGGATCGAGCAGTTGGCGGCACAAGCCAAAACGGGCTTCCAATAATAAACAGACCGAGCAAAGTTGAGGCCAGTCCATGCCACACTCCCTTCTCAGTTGTTCGCTTTGCTTACATACATAATTTTTTGTTTTCATTGCATTCGATACGGGTCATGCTTCGGAATGATAACACTAAAAACACATTAAAAAATTAAACAATAATAAGAAAGGGTGCTTGAGGGACGTCGAATGTTTTGCTACCCGTGCAAAATACCAAATTTTTTAATCAAAATAATTAAAGCTATGTTTAATCAAAATAATAAATTCTATAAAAAGAATTAAAGCAACAATTAATATGGTTTAGCCCATTTTATCAGCCTATCTTAAAAGATAATAAGCTAAATTTCCAAACTAAAAGGTTTTTTACCTCAAAAACTGAATGTCCTTATACCAAATATTTTCTACTTTTATTGCACATTCACTTTGTGGTTTATAATATTTAAAAATAATTGTAAAAGGCAAGATAAGATAAAGATAAACTTTTTTGAACTCAAAGTACTTAATCTAAACTTAGTTTCAAAGAATGCTTTCTAATTAGAAAATTAATTTGTATTACCTGCTTCAGAAAGAGCTTTAAATTGGCCTGTTAATAAATATAACAGCTGGTAGCCAATATTATTATTATTTACATACATTTATTATATTATTTACATTCAAGCAGATATTAAATTTGGTAATTAATATTAAAAAAAGATAAAAGAATACATTGTTCACTGCTAGATTAAAAAAATAAGCTTTTAAAGTGTTGCAGATTTATTTCTTTAAGTCAAATAAATTCTCTACAACTTTTTCTTGAACTTGATTTAAGTTTAGGGATATTATTTGCCAAACAAGACCCTGGTCTGACATACATAACTATATTTTTCTTGTATTGTTTTGTTTTGACAAACTTTTCACACTCCATGGAGCCAACTTTCATCTAACATTAAAACACTTCGACGCACACACAAAAGCACAATAGAGCTGCCAAAAGAATAATGCCACAATACAACTTTATATTATGACAGGAATAGACAGACAATAATATACTCGTAAAAAAAAAATCCCGAAATTGTTTCGCTGCTCAACTGACAAAACGACTGACATCCGATAAATATATGTACAAACCTACAGACATATATTTCCCTTACCGGCTTACGTATCAAACAACTTTTGCTCTGCTTCTCTCGATTTACATATGGGAGCTCTACAAACAAAAAGCTATAAAATATCAATTTATTGCTTTATAATTGAAGGCAATAAATGTTTGTAAAAAATATTCAACGACAGCGACAACCGACCAACTTCTGGGGGCGTTTGCGGGTGTGAATGGAAAGCGGGCGGGGAAAAGACGGACTGTAATGACATCAGTACATCATTCAGACATTTGCTCCATTGAACACAATTCCGTTGAATTGAATTCAGCAGTCGGCACACAATATTTCTGTTTTGCTTGGTTTTTCAATTTGCAATAAATTTGCGTCGAAGCTTAACTACATTGAAATAATCAGTCATGGGCCACAAGAGATAGAATCAAAAAAAGGAAAATAAAAATCTACAAAAATGTGAATTGCAAATTTTGTGTGTTTGCTTTGTATTCCAAGGTTATTTTTGCGTATCTATTGTCGTAAATATTTGAGATAAATAAGTGTGTTTTGGCATTCAGTGTAAAACACATCAATTCACATCAATTTTTAATTGATTTGAAGCTTGTTTAATTTGTTTTTGCATTTATCTCACGAGAAATATAAGAACTAATGTTGTGCATAATTTGTGGCGATCTGATTTGATTCTGGAAAGTGTTGCAAATAAAGTAAACCAAATAATACATGATTTTTTAATGCTTAAATTCTCTTCATATAAATTCTCTTTAAAAACCTTCTCATTCAAATAATTAAATTAGGAAATATGTATGCACAACTAGAGCCAAATTATTTATCCATCATTAACTGTAAGCAAAAGTTTTTGGGAAAACTTTATGAAAAGAAAAGCAATAACTATCATCAAACAGTTGTTGTTTTACCAATAAGTTAAATCGACTTGTTTTGCTTCCATCATTGCCAACAAAAAAAACCCGCAATAATGCAGAGGGGGGAAACAAGAAAAGACAAGACTTTGGGTGAATTGCCAGCATTGAAAGAGTTTTCCGGGAAAAACAATTTGCAAACAACTTTGGCAAAAACAAACAGAGCAGAAAAAGATGCTACCTAATAGCAGGCATTGGGCCAACTGTTAGGCGCTGGATTATGGCATAGGGGGATAGGGGATAAAGTCATCAGCACATACTCAGATGTATATGCAACATATGCAACTTCCTAGTAAACAAAAAGCCAAGCTGAAGCTGCACTTCAAATTGCAAGGAGAGAGACGGAGAGACTCCAGAGGTGGACTCCGAAGAAATTGCAGTAATTGACACTGAAAATACTGCTGTTGTTTGAAGTCATGATAGGAGATGACGTCGGCGATAATGATGCTGCAGACCCAAGCTGATGATGCTGCAGTTATCCGGGGCATAGCAATATATTTAATTGCCCACAGACCAGTGGCATGCTCCAGGGGGGTGCAGCCAACACTTTAAACAGAGAAGTGAACGGGGGGAATTTCATAATTTGTTTTTACTTTTCTTAAGGCCCCTCTTTAAAGTCTTGCTATAGCATCGTTCGTTTAGCCATTCCATTGGCTTTTTCCAGCCCCGTCACTCGGGCGAGTGTGCAGTTAATTAATGCAAAGACTCTAAAGCTCTATTAATGAAATTTCATTTAATTATCAGCGGGCGGTCGTTCGGTTTCCCCACACCCGAAAACTCTCGCCGAGAATTCCCAGAGAATTCGCATTTCACTTCGAGTGACGGCCATCGTTCGTACGTGTGGCATCGTCGAGGACCATTAGAGACAGGATCTATTCTGCTGGGTCCTTCGCACGGGCCCCCTCCCTGGCCAAGTACTTTACAGTTGGCCTCATTTGTGGGTCACATGCAACAGTTAGACGTAACCAGGCGGCAGCATCGTGACTTGCCACATCGATCAATATTGTGTGTACGTTTTATACTCGCACTGTGCGTACCGGAGCAACTTGGCTTTGGTCCCGCTTGGCAATTAGTCTTCGGGGAGGAACTTGCCTTGTCCTTCATTTATATGGCAATTAAATTCCGCATCGAAAGCTGGTGTGGCTTGCAGGGTGCGGGTATGATGGTGTCTTGAGCGAGTGGCTTTGCCACATTGCGATGAATGCGATGATTTATGGCCTCCGGAATGGAATACTCTTGCCTTAACGTAAGTGTTCCGCTTTGAATTGGTAATGAGATTTTTCAGTTGGCAAATTGCAAGTTCTATGACTAGAATAAAGGCCAAGTTTATCTGTATGAAAAATTCTATAAATTATATGTAAATCAGTAGCCTTTTGGGAAGTCTCACTGGAAATGTATCATTCTTAAGGCAATGTTGATATAGGGGAAAGTATTTCCTCAAGAATTTCAAAAAGGAATCGGGCTTACCCTCTTTAGAAAATGTGCCAATAACTTACGGAGATTTCAATTTAAAGAGAATTAGTTGTTGGGAAAATTTTAGTTGACTTAACTATAAAATTTGTTTATATGCCTAGAGAACTCGTTAAAAAATACAAACTTTAAACTTTTTAAAATAATACAACCAATGTACGTACATATATACAATCGAAAAACAAATTGGGGACGTAGTAAATATCAATAATGAGTTAACTTAGCAACATAAAGACAATGATATATAGAAAAATTGATGTCTCTGGTAAAGCTATAAGATATATACAGATTATATAATCTCTAAACATGCATCCTTTACTTCTGTTCCTTCTAAATATTTCTTGTTTATTAATTAATTGACATACAATTTTCCATTTATAATCTACTATTAGTTTTTTACATTTATAATACGAGGAATGGCTTCTTTTAAGCTCTACTTAATCCTTTAGGGAGGTGTGACAAATATTAAAAAAAAAACTCTTTGCAATTTCCCATAATCTAAATATAACGCTCTATGTAGTATCACACTTTAACAATCCTCTACCACTTTTCACGAGCTTCAAAAGCGCTGACTAGCCTCTTACATATGTAAGTTGAAATTGGCTTCACTCGGCATACAGTTTGAGTTTTGCCTCATCACCTCATCACCAAACCGATTAGAACAAGTTAATTACGGTAATCGGCTCAGAAAGTTGTCCAAAGCGTGACATAGCTAGGTTTTCTGTGCATTCCGTGTGCTGTCGAGTTTTCCCAAGCCCAGTTCACCTGTCAGCTAGCAAAAACATAGAAAATCCGTCAAATCGGGCAACATATTGCAGTAATTACTTACCCCCGAATATAACACAAATCGATCAGTAATTACACGCAAGCCGCTGCCAATTCATTTAATTGTCTGCTCAAGGCGGCCATCAATCAGAGACTTCTTTCAGCGAGCGATGCAAATTGCTTTCGTCCAGATTGAGCTGCGGTTTCACACAAAACTAACAAATGACGCACACAAGAAGGTGGTACATAATATCGCAACACAGGAAGAAATCTTAAGAAAGAAACAAAATTAGTAAATAGAAACTAATTTAATATTATTGATAGTTGAAAATAATGTGTAATTCTTGGTCTGTTTTGTAATGATAAAATATGAGAGTTATTTATTAGATATACTTTTATTTTCATAAAGTTTTCCTAAGTACTAATTGCTAAGCCCTCAAAATACATGTATTCCCCAAGGATAATTTATGCTTACAATATTCTTTGAATATTTTTATCTGTTGCCTAAAAAGTAGTACTTTAAATGTGTTAAAAAGTATAATATTTACATATGATTTATTAGCATAAACTATAATATTTTTCCCTGTGTAAATTCATCTCTATATGCTGACCAGAGCACCGCTCTCAGCGATCAAGTCTAAAAACTGCAAGCGACGTCTCTGCTAATTTATTTCGAGCGAGTGATTTGGCACGTTTTGTTGCAGTTCATTAGCGAAGTTGAACTGCGCTGAGTTGCGTTTTGGGTTGGGCCCTTGCCATATAGACAAGACTTGGGGCCTGGATTCCGCAAGTTGCGTTTAATAGACTCTTTGGGCTGGGCCTGGGTCTGGCGCGATGGCCTACAATCTGGCATTAAAGCCGGCCGACTTGGCTCGAGGTTAACGAAAGAAAGAAAGTTGGCAACGATTTTGGCACTAATGGATCTAACCATTTCTCGTTTCCTTTCTTCTCCTCCCCTTCTTCAGATGAACGACAGCACATACAGAAGAAAACCTTCACGAAATGGATCAATTCACATCTCATCGATACCCAGTGCACGCCAGTGAAGGACCTGTTTCTGGACCTGCGGGACGGACACCGCTTGCTAGCCCTGCTCAGCACCCTGACACAAACACAGTTGGTCAGTATATGTCATATATGAATAATGATGGGTGGTCCAAGGTGGAGAGATTTACTGGGTTGCTCTAGATACTTCTTGAGTGGTTCTTGGATTGCTTCGAATTTGTTATCTAAAGGCAGACAAAAGTTTTTAGGTTTTTGCAAGGGTACAGAAACATAAACCCTATATTTAGTAACATAAGGAGCTTCCGGGTGACCTTTAAAATGACACAAAAAGTATATCAAGTAAAATTCTGATAGGGACTTCGATTTAAATTCTTAAATACGAATTAGTATTCAATTCCTACTATAAATTACACCACTTATTTTCTTATAGATATGTATTATTATTGATATCAACAGGAATTGATGAAGTTTTTTAACTTAACTCTTCACTTTTAAGTTCTTATTTGGGTTATCATTCTTCCCTTCCTTTTCAGAAACCCGAAAAGGGTCGGATGCGAGTGCACCACATCAACAACTTGAACAAGGTAATCCATGTAATCCAGCAGCATGGCGTTAAGCTGGTGAACATCTCCAGCGATGACATAGTGGGCGGCAATGCCAAGCTGACCCTGGGCCTCATCTGGTTGATAGCACTGGAGTTCAATGGCCAACATCTAGTCAAGAGTCACTCGAGCAACGGAGTGGAGAAGTCCCTATTGGCCTGGGCTCGCCAATATACGGAGCCCCATGGCCTGCAACTCGGCGATTTCTCCTCTTCCTGGGCTGATGGACGGGCCTTCCTCATGATCCTGGATGCGCATGTGGAGGAACTGAATCTGCAAGCAGCTCTGCAACAGCATGCACTGCAACGACTCCATCTGGCCTTTGATCTGGCGCACCGGTACTTTAAGATCGAAAAGTTGCTAGATGCCGAGGATGTGCACACCCACAAGCCGGATAATAAATCAATACAGATGTACGTGATGTGCCTGTACCATGCCATGGAGTCAATGAGGACCCGAGAGCAGGATCAGGACCAGGAGCAGGATCAAGATCCGGGTAGAGTGCCTTGCACAAGCATCACGGACTTGGATGAGGTGCCACTGGACAATGATCGTGCCAGCTTGGGCATTTACACCTCGGACAGTGCTGGCAGCATGGACCATAGGTCTTCTGAGGAACTGAAGGGCAGCACCATGCGACCTTTGAGCACGGCTACCAATGCCAGTGTGGAGATCAGTGGCTACCAGACAGCTCTGGAGGCGGTACTTACCCTTCTCCTCGAAGATGAACAGCTGCTCTCTCAGGATCTACCCGATCCACAGGACTTTCAGACAGCCAAGTTGCAGTTCCACGAAAACGAAAGTTTTATGCTCAAGCTGACCGAACACCAGGAGTACGTCGGCGAGGCTCTCGAGGAGGGAAGCAACCTCATCAACGAGTCCCAGAAGGCGGGAGCCGGACTCAGTCAGGAGGATCAGAACGAGGTGCGGCAGCAGATGGTGTTGCTCAACGAACGCTGGGAGACCCTACGACTGCGTGCTCTCGACGTCCAGGCAAAGATCCTGATGCGACTGGCCGAATTCCAAAAACAGAAGCTCGAGCAGCTGCGCCAGTTCCTCACCAGCGTCGAGGACCGCATTTCCCACATGAGCGATATAGGACCCACCCTGGGGGAGGCGGAAAAGCAGCTCACAGAGGCCCGCCAACTGAAGTCAGACCTGAGCGAGCAGCAGGAACTGGTGGATAGTCTCAGCAGCATGGTGGTCATTGTTAACGATACCTCCGGTAACTTCAATGATCTCGAGGATCGGTTGAGTGCCCTGGGAGAGCGGTGGTCGCACGTCGTCAAGTGGAGCGACCTTCGAACGGAGAAACTGCAGCAGTATAAGTGCATATCCCGGTGGCTGGATGCGCGGGAGCAGGATCTCAAGCTGATGGAGAGCCGGGATGTGACCGATGTGGGCGGCATTACGCAGCGCATCAACGAACTAAACTATTGTGCCAAGGATCTGTTGGAGCTCCAGAGATACCTCATAGATCTGCGACAAATGGTGGCTGCCACCCTGCAGGATGGCGACGACAAGGGGGAACGGGTTCTGGTCCAGCTGGAAAGCTACGAGGATCGCCTGGATGCCCTGAAGCAAATTGTCGAGGTGCAAACCGTGCGAATCGAGACCAAGGGCTTCAACTTTGGCCGAGATCGAGCCAGCTACGATGATAGTCGGGTGGTGCGACCGGAGGGTTGGCTGGACTACCAGATGATCATACGGTTCGGCGAGGAAGAGACCGAAGAGGATGGGGAACATGATTTGGCCAGTAAAAAGCGTAAGTTACGGAATGCCGACAACTTCTACGCGCTGGAAACGCAGATCGTGGAGCACTTTGCCCACGTCCAGGAGGTGGAGCATAAGCTGCAGCAATTGCAGAGGCAGAGCCTCCGGCAGCAGGTTGATGTACTCAAGGAACTGCAGTCGGAAACCAGCAGACGCAGTGGTACTTTGCCGGAACTCAAGAAGCTCTACGAGGTGTGCGAACTGGAAGATCCCTCGAGGAATCTTCTGCTGGAGGAAACCAATATCAAGCAGCTGGAGCAACGATACTCGGCTCTGGCTCAAAAACTAAGCAGCCAGCAGAGTGAGAGCAACACGCTCTTGGCCAAGGAAAAGTATTACAATAGCCTCACGGGATTTAAGTTAGTCCTGGCCGACTCCAGGGACTGGTATAAGCAGCATGCTGGCTCAGCCAGTGGCAAGGAACTGGAGCAACGTCTCAGCCACATGGAATCGCTGGCATCAGAGATTTCGGAGGCCAAGACAGCCACCGAGGGGCTGGACGACCAATTGCTGGAATGGAAGCAGGACTTTGGCCTGTTCTACGACAGTTGGCATGACATGAAGCACGCTCTGCAGGCTTTGATCCAGCAAAGGGGCGGAGAAAGCCTCTCCCGTCAGTTGAAGCAAGTGCAAGACTTTGTGGCCAAGGTGTCCAGTCAGAAGGTTCGGGTTTCCAGTCTGGAGGTAATGCAGAAACAGCAGTATTTGCTGAACCAATTGCTGGACGAACTAGAGTCCCTACGACCCACTTACGATCATTTGCCCAAGCACCTGCTCAGCGAGGAACTGCAGGCCACCTGGCAGAGGCTTCCCGAGCAGCTGAACGAGCGTGTGATCAAGCAGACTACGGCTATTGAGAACCTAAACCACTTTACAGCGGAATATAATGCCATTATAGCCATCCTGCGAAGTGCTTCCGACAAGAAGTCGGAGGGAAGTGAAAGTACTGGCAGCCAGGACCTACGCAAGCTGGAGATTGATGTAATCAGTGCCAGGAACTTCAGTGAAATTTTGATCAAAGAGGCGGAACCTGGCCAAAAGGAATCGCTGCAATCGCAAATAAGAGCTCTAAACGCTCTTTACGACCAAGTGGAGCAGTTGCACCGCGAGAAGAAGCAGCAGCAGTCGGCCCTCCAATCCCAGATCGAGCTCATCCAGCAGCGAGTCAAGCAAACGGATCACTGGCTCACCGAACTGGAGACCAATACACCCAAGTCGGGTATAAGCGATATAGGTAACTCCAACGAGCTCTTCCAGAGCAAGTGTCGCTTTCAGACCCTCAAGGAGACCTGCGAACGCGAGACAGTCCAGTTCAGGGAGCTCAACGAACTGGGCGGCGAGTTGCTGCTCCAAATGGATGAACTTCAGGACAAGGACAGGGAATCCAGGTACGGATCGTTGGCCAAGCAGTTTACCCGCCTGAATGCCCGTTGGACCGAGGTCACCGAGCGGGTTTATGCAAAGACCGCTCTGCTCGAGCATATTTCCACGCAACTGGGCGAGTTCAAGAAGTTCATGGTGAGCGAGACGGGGTACCTGGACAGGTTGGAGAACAAGATACGCAACACACCCGAGAATGCAGCGGACGCGGAGGAGATTATGGAGGAACTTGATGTGAGTGTAGAGTGTAGATGTAGCTTTAATTCTGGACTAATTCTTTATATTTTAAATCGCTTTCAATCAGGATCTGGAGAATGTCCTGCGCTCGCACTCTGAGGAATGGCTGGAGAAGATTCAGGAAATTGGCGCCGAGCTAATTGACAACGAATTCATGGCCGACTCCATGCGCGGGGATATCGAAGGCATTGTGCAACGATGGACGCAGCTCCAACAGCAGGCCAAGAAACGCGCCGAGCTCCTAGAGCAGAAGGTCAGCGAGGCGGAGCAGTCCGAGAAGTGCATAGTGCAATTCGAGGCTTGGCTGACCCGGGTGGATGAGATACTCAGCGATCATCTGGAAAACGATGTGACTATTGAGGATCTGCCAGAGGATTTTCAGGTAAGCAAAATGGGTTGGTTCCCTGCAACCTATAGCGGCCTCAAATAAGATTATTATAGAAATATCATTAGATTATAAATAACAAATAAATATAAATAATAATTCCTTTTTTTTACAGCGCTTGGCTCGTGAATTTGTGGCTAATGAGCAAAACTTCAAGGAAATCCCTGAACTTATTGCCGAGCACACAAGGAATGGCAAGATTGGGGCCGCCAATAGGCTTCAAGAGCAACTCAACCTGATGGAGCTCAGGTTCAAGGCCTGCCAGGCCAAGCTCAGCAAATGCACCGCCCCTCAGCCAGCCTATGAGTCCCGGTTAAATCGGGCCTACGTAGATCTGAGGAATGTAGAGCGATCCACCTTGGTTCTGGATGTGGCCTCCGCCGGTCCCAGTACAGTGCAGGCGCAGTACCAAAAGTGCTTGGTAAATATTTCAGAAAATTGTAAAAGAAATATTTTAAGAATTTTCTCCTTTTGCACAGCAAATTTACCGCACTCTGTCGGAGATCAAGGCGGAGATCGAGAGCACGATCAAGACAGGACGCAGGGTGTGTGAGGATAGGTACACCAAATCGCCTAAACAGCTCAGCCAGCGGATCGATGCCTTGAAGCATTTGTACAATGCCCTCGGCGACAATGTGACCCAGTCGAAGGCATTCCTGGAGAGCCTGCTCACACTGGCCAGGCAGCTGGAGGAGAGCTTCGATTTGGCGGACACACTCATCCGTCGCTTTGAGTCGAAGCAGGAGGTGCACGACAGAAACTCCATACTCCTGGAGTTCGAGGATGTGCTGCGCAGGTGCGAGGCAAAGTACAACGAGTACAGCCAGTCCTGTGACCAGAGCTGCATGGTTGATACCCGTCAGAGGATCGATGGATTGAAGGCTGTTTACCACAAGCTGACCAGTGCGGATATCATCAAGCGGCTGAGGGAGATGAAGGCCACCCTCCAGAATCTGGACAACATTTCCCTGGAGACCTTAAAGTGTGTAGTAAATTAAGGGTTACATCATCCGGAATAGGGATACATATTAAATTATATTTACCAGATTTAATTGCCTCATTTTATTGCGTGCAAAGAAAATCCTTCCATTTTCCGGCTGGTGTAACGTCTAATCTATTTCTTTAGCTTTACTAATGCCAATTGTATTGCAGGGCAATGGAGCATGACCTGAAGGAGATAAATGTGCCGTCGAGTCCGGAAATTGAGAAACTGCAGCAGCAAGTAATTGCAATTGTCGTGGTCAGTCTGAGCAAGCAAACAAATCCTCTTAATTAAGCAAAGCTTCTTCTTCCGCCCTGTCTCGTACTATCACCTCTCCTCCCATCCTCTTACTCTTAAATTATGTAAGCAACATCCTTCCTTTTATTCAGTGCCTGTGTCTTTTGTGTTTATTGGTTTCCATTTTTGCCTTTCTGCCCGGGTTTGTGTACCATTATTTGCTTACCTCACATTTCGCTTTTACATCGGACTCCCATCGCACCTCATCTCATCATTCCCCTTGGGGCTGCAGCCGGCTGGCTGATTCTACTCGAACACCTTTTGGCCTGGCTCAAAGCGAACGGAATTGGGTTTCCTTTTCACTCAGCTCTTACTTCTGTTTCACATCATTGCTTCGACATCATTTGATTTATCAGCATGAACAAAGAGCTGATGTAAAATTTAAATCGTAGTCAATGGCAGAAGAAATGGGATCAGAATGACATTTCTGTAAATCGTATTTAAAGGGCTTATAAATAAGTGTATCGCCTTGTCACATCTTTGGAATAAAATACAAGTTTAACTGAAGGGTTTTAGAGTGATTTCAGATTTAACACCATTTTAACAAACTTTTAAAAAGTTCCAAACAAAATTTGAGTTAAATTAAATTTGGTAACTTGAAATTTGATTTCTTATTTTATGAAAAAAAGGTTATTACTATCTTGTGGGCAAAAATATATAATATATAATGCGGAAATTTGATTTAATAAGTAAAGAAAAGCAAATTTTCTCTTTAGTAATTTATAGTTTTTGAAATGTTTCACTTAAAACGTTGCCGTCTCTTACAGGTCCCTAAATAAATGTATTAACTTTATCTTAACCAAATTTAACTACAAAATAATACTTCAGCCCCTTAAAAACATTATCCTACAACTAATAAAACATAAACTATTTTCTACTCTCGCCATAAACTGCTTACATACTCCACTGTAAAATACATATTTATTTTATCCAACTCATAAGTGTATTTATAAGGCTAAGTTCATAAACCATTAAATAATGTTTCCACCCAAAAACCTAATCAAGAACCAATCACATTTACCAGTGTGGGTAAATGCCAAGCTGTCAAACCCACCATATCACCCCAGCTAAAGAATAAACCATTATTATTATATATACTCAAACAAACCAGATATCACCGTATCACTAGAGCTCTACGGGGTCTAACTTTGGTGTCATTTTCACGCTTCCAATTTGTAATGTGTAGAGTTTTACTCCTGATATATCCCCTCTAATTGTTGTTGTTGTGGCGTTCAATTGGTTGTGGCTGCGTCAAATGTCCAAACCATGTCTCCCAAAAGCAACATAAAAACGTAATCCTCCCAAAACCACCGCTCACCACCACCACAAAAAAAAAATGAAACCACCGCTCACCACCAAACCAACGCTAATAAATGGCCACTGCTTTTTAACGGAGATTTGTACCTAAATGTAAAAATATACCCACATCTTTAACTTGTCACCAAGGCTTCATGGGCTTCTTGAAATGCATATCCTTTAGCTTTGGAGGAGAGCTTGTAGTGTCTTATCATTTATACCAAACTATGCGTTTATTGTGCAGGATGCGCTGAAAACGCGCTTCAATGAGGCCACAACGCTGGCTCCACAAAAGTCTCCGGTCGCGGATGATGACACGGAAATCGTGATTGTCAGCGATACGGTGCGACAGCGACGAGCGAGAACACCCCAGTCAGGGGAATCCCCCTCTTCGGCCAACACCAGCGCCTCAGAGTCGCCAACGAAGGCTGTAGAAGCGGCGGCGGCAACGAGTGGAGACCAAGTCCTGCCCGATGTCCTGCCCCCGCAAACATTCCGCTTGGCCGAGTCCAGTACATTGTTCTCCCAGATCTCCCTGAATCCCGACAAAGTCTTGAAAACTCCACCCCCCAAGCCGGCAAAAACCAAACGAAAGGCCCCCACCTCGCCCGCCCAAGTGGTGGAGATTAAGGTGAAGAACATCCAGAACGACAAGATGTCGGTGCAGAATATCGCCCTGGAACCGCAGCAGGGCGAGATCGTGGACACCGTCAATATACTGGAGAGCGTGGAGCCCTTTGTTCCCGAATATGTGGAGACTGTACAGATTGTGGATCTCTCTGAGGACTCGGACTCCTCGGTGCGAGTCGATAGCGAGGGCAAGGAGGTGCGACGCTCGAAGAGCAAGCATTCACTCAACGATTCCCCTTTGCCCAGGGTCTCGGATAATGACGAAGAGGAGGAGGAGGAGTCTCTTCTTCGTCCGGAAGCGGGCAATACAAGCACTCCCTTCCTGCGAGTCGAGAAGCATCGCATCTCCTTTGACGAGAAGCGCAAGCGAATTGCCAACGAACGTGATATCCTGCGGGATTCCGAGGAGGAGGAACCCAAAACGCCAGACACTCCCCGGACACCGCAGGTCTCGGTCTCCAAGCCGAAGCGCTGGCGCCAACTGCAGCCGGAGCTGGATGCCCTGGAGCCGGAGTCACCCGGTCGCGATAGTTTCTATAGTCCCGACAAAGAGTCCGGTTTCGATGTTGAGCCTCTCGTCTTTTCCGATGACGAAGATATTCCGCGTTTCTCGCTGGAAATGACACCAACCATTGACTCCGATAGTGATACGGTAAATTGGTTAAATATCTAGATAGATATACATCAATTTAGCATATTAGTAGTATATCTTAGCTGGAGAGAACTTTTAAATATTTATTTCCCCATAGAGTCGAATTGAGTCAAAGCCCAACTCGTTCATGGGCAAGGTCCTTGACTCGATGCCTTCGCCGGCAGATGACTCAAATGTCACACTGAAGAGTCCCCTCAGTGAGCTGGAGCCGCACACCCTGGACGATCGTGTTCGGGAGTTCGATAAGCAGGCCAAGCAGATGATATACAAGCTGAAGCTGACCAAGGCCAAGATCGAACAGTGTCACGAGAGCGAAGCGTAAGACTTGATATGTTTTAAGTGAGCCATATAATTTGTAATCTTAATGAATAGGGATGATCTTCGTCTATTGATTGCCCCTGATGCCGCCACCCTGATATCCCAAGGAGACTCCCTAGTACTCGAGACCCACGGCAAACAGGGAAGCATATCCCGTCTAGTGATGCGCACACAAATCATATTGCGAGAACAGTTCCGCGAGGTACAGCAGGCCAGGTAAGAGTCTGCCCAAAATCACACAAGTGATATTTTATTAAAAATAAAACTTGTATTCCCAATAGATCCAAGACCTCTGGAAGCGGAGCTCCAGCTCCTCCCTTGGACAGTGTCAACATCGAGGAGCTCGTCACAAAGGGACTGCGTCGCATCAATGTTCTGATAGAAAAGCCCGTGGATCTAAAGTCCAGTTGTGATCTCGAGAAGCGCATGGAGGATATCAACGTAAGTGGCCAGGTCTGGCGAAATGCCAAACATTTTGCGGTGACAGAATGGCAAAGTATAATTTCCTAAGACTACAATTAAATAATTCTCTTTGATGGCTGCTATTAGTCATTTATTCGCTTGGTTGCTTTGCCACAAGTTAATTGACCCCTTGAGAATCTCAAATCCTATCGATACATAATATATCTAAATGTGCAGTGGCCACAATGGCTAAATGGGCCCATTAGAAGGCCCAAAAATAAACACATCTGACACAGTTACACATCTGTGTGCAGTTTGAGGGCGGCGAGGAGTGAGCAGCTCACAAGTGAACACAATATTTAGTGGGTCACAAATAAAGAGAGAGAGAGAGAGAGATCGATCAGACTGAGATTTTTGAAGAGATCTTAAGAGATTCTGCTGCAGTTTACTGAGTGTCTTCTAAGGGATGGAGCAATGTGGCTTCATGTCATGTTTGATTACAATTTCTACATCATTTTCAACATTTTAATGATGGATTGAAACATGAAAAGATTTAATAAAGTGTCATTTCGAATAGAAATTGAGGTCTAAATATGTTTTAGGTATTTTCTACAATATTTGTATGATAGATTGGCGTATATCAAATTCATTTATCTTTTATTTGTATTATTTAAATATTGTTTTTATATAAATGTGTTTTTTCTTAACAACAATGGTTAGATCAAAAATATATAAGCGGTTGTCAGAAGTCACCTATATTAATTAATTGTATCTTAAATATTCCCCTTATTTTACTTAATATTTTCATTTAATTGTTTCATATACTATTTATACTTAGATACAAGCTCCCACAAATAGACAAACACTTTAAATAGTTGACAAATATGCCTGTATATATTTTTTATTATTCCCATTTAAAACCCAAGTTGCACCCAAAAAAATAGCTCGAAAAAAACTAAAGATTTTCGTGGTTGGCGACACACTGCAACATATGATAAATCTTACAGTTTCAGCAAGTTCCATCCCTAGACAACAGAGTCATTAATCACTGCAGCCATTTGTTGTTTATTTTTATTTTTTATTTATTCATTTTTTTTATGGCACCCGCGAGCATAGCGACAAACGCCAGCGCTTCTTAAAAACAAAAAATCAAAAATAGAAAATAGAAAACATTTTGTTTTCGGAGAGCGAAACACCCACAGAGAGGGAGAGTAGAGAGCATATGGGGAAAACTTAAAATGGGTAAAACTAATTTGGAAGAGGGGCAAATTCCTCCTCTCTCTCTTTGCCGGCGAATTTTTGGTCTTTGTTTTTATTTTCATAAATTTTTTTGTTTGCTGCTCCTCTTCAGTCGCCTACGGTCTCTTTTGGACAGCGGTTGCAGTGCTTAAAATATTTTTGTTCATTTTCGTTGTTGACTCGTTGATTGATTGCAAATTGGCGAAAAATTGCGTTTGGCGCGAAAAGAAAAATCAGCAGCAGAAATCGGACGACGGTCAACTTTCCGTTGCACCGTTGCAACAGTTTGCATCGCACCACAGTGACGACCATCAAATGCAATTTTGTTGGTTGACAAACGCCGTTCGAGAGGTTGTAGGCCACACACACACACACTCACGCCACGCACACCCTCCATCCCGCCCACTTGCTTTTGTTCTTTCCGGTGAAAGCGACGGGTCCCTGCATGATTGCAGTTGAAATTGAATTCCAATCGCCGTTGGCTGCAGCACTTCTCCCAAGCGGTGACCTTTTTGAGTGTATGTGTTTTTGAACAGCTTCCGTTTCCGCTTAAAGTCTGGAATTTATTGTTTACCTTAAGGACCCTCGCTTTACCGCATAAATTGGTAGTTTTTATGGCTTTATTGAAGCCTTTGTTTTACGACAATGGAAATACTTGTAACAATGCTTTTTCTGTATTATTATTTAATTTTATAAAAACAATAAAATTAACTATAAATATAATCTAAAGAGTAAAGTATAAAGGTGGAATGCTTTTTATTCATATTACATTTTTAACTCGATTTATTAGTTTTTTGAGGGGGCTTTCATTATTCATATTTAATTACAAGCCACAATGAAAAGGAGACCTTGATTTGTGTAGTTTACCGTAGATTTAGTTCCATTTCTATACATTTCCCTTAAATTAGGTTAATAAATTTTTCCTGAAATTAATACATGTATTTCTCTGGTTATTTTGCAGGAGCGCCACGACGATTTACAGGTGATTGTCGGTGCCATCGGCAAGAACGACCAGATGCCGAAGGTCACGCCCCTCATGATGAACGAAATTGAAAAGGTTTGCCAACGCATCCACATCACAGACCCTTGCCCTTAAATTCACTTGTCCTCCCTTTGCAGACCAAAAACAATTTGATAGCTCATGCGGATTCCATTGAGCTCTCGCTGACGGAGCTGAGAAATGGCCCCCGAATTTCGAATGGCAAGGAGCGAGGTGGAGCAGGAGGAGATGCAGCCACCAGGAGTGCCACCATCAGCTGTCGTTCGGGTAAGCTAGCGCCCACTCAATACTCAATACTCAATTCTCGGTACTCAATTGTTTGTAATAGTTTTTCATTCGGGAACTTGAAGGGATCCTAACCTAGGACAAGGCTGGGCGATGTTACTGTTGATTGCCGGAAAGTTGAATTGTCTTCAAATATTTGCTTGGATTACGCTCGAGTTCGCTGCTTAAATGAGGGGAAAGTTGGGTGTCAAGTTGACTTGGCAGAGTGCCTCAACTTAAAGGCTAAGGGTTGTCCATCAAGTGTGCTTGTCCTGCTAAAAGTCAGTTTGTTGAATGCAGATAGCATTTGGGAATTTAAAAGCATTTATTTTATCGCCAATTAAGTTGGGAATATGAATTGCTCAACGCAATAAGCGGGTTTCGGTGTTGATTTTAAGGCAATAGAATTAATTGACGTAGTTCATTTGAATTAAACATCTTGAACACTTGAATTTCATTTAAAATTTCCATTGATTAATGCTACAGAAATATTTATCTATCGTTGAAATTTAATAATTATTTTTTCAAGTATTATTGGTAGAACAAAAATATGAAACTCGTGCGTAGATGTAAGAAGCGGAAAGTCTTGAAACGGCACGCACAAATTATTGTTTTCGTTTGCGTTTGTTTAGTTAACGTGTTGATTTTCAGATTGTGGTTCAGCTTGGTGCATTTGAAAATTCAAATTTTAGACAAACTTCACACAAAAATAATAATAAACTCACATTTAAAGTTCACCAAGTTCTAGTCTGGTTTCAAGTTGAAAATCGATCTGAATATTGTTGCTGGTAACGTAGGTCACGTATATTTTCTAACCTCCTTTCCTATTTTTCTCTGTAAGTTTTTGTGGGGGAAAAAGGGCTATTCAGCCTCCAAATGGGTCATGTCAGTGGCACTTTTGACATTTTATGTGAATGTTTTCGCTGTTGACTTACCCGATGGGGTTGTCCATGTTGTCTCGGCTTCCTGTTTTGAAAGCAGATGCACACACATGTTGATGGATAAATATTTTAGCTGAAGTTGAAGTAGAAAGCGGGAATAACTTGAATTTTGTATATTTCCTTAAGGTCAATTGAATTATTATAGTCTTTTTGTCTTACTATCTCTAGACTTGAACTTACTTGATGATAACTTTTGCTATTAAATATTTAGGGGGAAATGAGGAGAAACCTTCCTTTTCACATTGAAATATCCCTTTATATATCGAAACTAGGAGTGTATATCGAGGCGAAAAGGTTATGCAATCAAAAATTGTAAATCGTTTGATATGTCGAAATCTAAAATGCCAAAAAGTAATTTCAGTTAACGGAAAATGAATTTAATATATTATTAAATTGTATATTTTACAAAAATCTATTAAACAATCTATAAAACTACATACTTTTCAAGAAAAATAACCGATTGACTCAAATATCGATATATAAATCGATATTAAAACATTATTATCGCAACGTTATATATCGATATTTGAGTCAACCTCGGTACCCTCCAACTAGTTATGACAAGCGTTTGTTTCTTTTTAACCAAAAATAACTTTTAAGGGCTTTATTTTGTAATGACATAAACCATAATTTAGCAAAATTAAATGAAATTTCGTTTTGCCGCCTAGCCGGAGTGCTGGAGGAGGAGGAGGATCGTCTACTCTGGCACTCCCACTAGTGGACAAACCAACGGTTATTGTGATACTCGGCCCAAGGTGCCTGATTGCTCAACCAAGGAATCCGAAGAGCTCTCGGGCGACGCAACCTCCAAGTGACGCGTCCATTTCAGTTGGTCGTTCGAGGTCTTGATCAGCCCCTGCGCCTTGATATACTTTTCAATCTCTTCCTTGGCCTGTTTGGCAAACTGGGTAGTAGGGTCGGAGACCCTCTTATCACGCGTCGTGTACGCCATCATCATGTCGCTCATTTTCTTACCCTTCCTCGCGATGGTGAACTCGCCCTCGTCGAATAGCCTACGTCGATCCGCGAAGCTGGAGACGGAACTCTCCACGCTTTGGCTGGTGGCGACACTGAAGTCCAGCCGGGTGACTCGCAGGCTGACGTCGCTTAGCCGTTCGGAGTCCAGCGTCGTATCCGGCTGGACCATGACGATGGTCGACGAGGACATCAACCTGACCTTCTTTTTGCGCGGTTCCGTCAGCTTCTCCGGCTCCGGTGAAATCGGATCCGCCAGCTGCAGATTCAAGCCGGTGAGGCGGGTGGAAAGGACCTTGGCATTCAGGGCCACGGATTTGGTGGGATGCGGGGTGCCGGTGGATAGCAAAGCCTTGTAATTTGACTGCGAGGTCACGCTGTTACCCAGGTGTACGTTCTGAGTGGATGGATTCATTAACTAAACGTATAAATTGTTGCTAATTTTAGCGCAAACAAACCTTAAAGCTTCCAGCCATGCCTGACTTGGAAATCTTCATGGTGTGGTAACTGTCTAATCCATCCTTGGACGTTGTCGAAGCCTCCAAACCCTTCTTCTCGAAATGGCGACGCATCGATAGGCGGGCCTTGAGCAAGTCGGCGTCCACGCCCGGGTCCACGTGGGGGTACGGAGTCTGGGCTTTGGTAGAGGTCCGCATCAAGCCATATTCCCTGGCGGCGATCGTCAACTGCTCCTGAGCCTTGAACTCTAGGTGGTTGGTCTTCTTGCGGTTCGCCGGGAAGCCTCTCTTAATCATTTTTTAAAGCGAGTGAATTACTCAACTAATGAAAAAAGAATTCGTTGGATTTAAATGAGTGTGATGGCAACTGTCTTTTTCTCTCTAATTTCTTTTTTTTCGCGTTTTTTGTTGGTTATTCGTGGCAAGTGTTATATCTACATATAAGTTTGACAATTAACAACCGGAGGACTAGAGTTGGTTATTCTTCTAAGGGTATAGGGTTTAAGCACAGAGTTGAGTTTTGGGTGTAAACGAAACAGAAACCAAATGCTGTAATGTCATGTGTTTTTAAATTGTTGGATAGATGGAACTGCTGATGATAGTAGATGTGAAAGCTAACTAGATTTACCAAAATTTATAAAGTAACATTGGGTAAAAACTATGCATGCAGCCAGAGGCCGGGCAGAGAAAGCCTTTCTATGAAAATTAATTATATTAAAGTGTAATAAATTATAATGTATGGATTCTATTATGCAACTTAAGCTATATTTCTCAATAATTTAATGTTTACTGTTAAATAGAACCAATAAACTTATAAGGTATTTAAAGAAATACTATATGGGATTTAAAATATGTAAAAAAGTGCAAATATTAAGAGAAAAAAATATTTTAATTATATTCTATTATTCGAGATAGAAGCACAAATCGAACTTAAAATTAACTAAAGCTTAAAATTAATATAAGATTAAAAAATTCGATTTATTTTGAATTTGAAATTTTAAATAACAGAACACTGCTTGCGTCCCGATGACATGCTTGAATATTGGCAAGCAGTGGCTAGCTTGCACTGCTTGATTATTCAGCCAAAAGCAGATGATATACATATGTATGTTAGATAAAGCAGTGCTATCACCATAGACCGTTAAAAGGAATATGGAAAGCACTGCTCATTTCCGGTTAAGAAGTGTAGACGAGTTCAATGCCCCGTTTTACGGAAAATGTTGAATTTTAAGCTTGCCAAAGCTCCCTTTGTAAACTTTAGTCTAGCTTTCGGTTTTAGCCGCTTTAAACAGCTGTTGGACAAAAATAAGAAACATTTGAAAATAAATCGTTCAGCGGCAAGGAAGTAAACAAGGCGCCAAGTAGGTAAAACCCGCTCTAAAATTCAAACTACGAGGATAAATAATAAATTCAAAATATCTACAAAAATAAAATATTTGTAAACATAAAGAAACGAACCGAAAAACAAATTAAACAAGTGAAAATAACGACAAAAACAAGCTCTTAACGCTAATCAAGTTTTAAATACAGTTTTAAGAGTTAATAAGAATATTTTTTAGGTTTAAACTGAATACTAATCGGCATTTTCAAGGAGAACCCGATTCAGCAAAAACTTGTGCCAAAATAATAAATTAAAACCCATCAAGGTCATCATCCATCACCCAAAATGAGACTTTAAAAGCACTTTCCTTTCCGCCTAAATGTCACTGTGTATGTTGTTTTTTTTGTTTGTCTTAAAGTCGTTCCTGGACTCGCCCTAACCGAGGGAAAAGGAAGCCTAACTGAGTGGCAACTGAAAAGACAGGATGGCCAAGTAGACGGGGCCCTGAATTTCACGCTTTCTTTGGCTTTTAATGAATTATGACATTTTCCTGGTAGAGTCCCAGCCCCTTTCGGTTTGTGATTGAAAGTGTGGCCGTGCCGGAGGAAGGAAAGCGCAGGAGCGACTGTTATCAGCGCTTTTCCTTTTCTGTGTGTTTTATATTTTCCTTTATATAGATATTTTTTTTATAATATTTTCTACCATTTTGCACCTGTTCCGTCAATGCCACAAAGGGGTGTGCAAAGAGTGTGTGTATGAGCCTACCTGGGACATTCATCAGAATGAGTGAAAAGAAATTTTACACTTAACGTGTTTTCCACTCCTACTTCACAGTGTTTTCCGAGTGTGTGAGTGGTGTTGGTGTTGTTGTCAGCGGTGTTATTATTCCTTTCTGGTTTCCATTTTTAAGTTCCTACAGAAAACATTTACACGGGAGGAAGATATGGGTGACTAGATAACCTCTGGTCTTGAAATTGTTTGATTATTTGTTAAGTTTATTAAAAAAACTCAACTTGACACGGCCAGCGTGCCGGCTTGCCAGGAGGTCCCAAGTCCCGGGTCCGACGAGGTACTTTTGGTGCGCCAAAACCAGTTTCAGCTGTCCGTCCTCATTGGACTAGGCGGCATTTGTCGCCCAAATCCCTTGTCCTCGCAGACCAGCCTAATCCTGCCAGGGGACACTGCGAAAACTACAAACCAAAACAGCAAAAAAATATATAAAAGATAAAGCCAACGTGTCTTTTCTTTTTCGGTCTTGTTTTGGTTTTGTTTTCAAGGATTATTGGCAAACTCGGGCCTGGAAAAACTTTCATAACTGTCGGTATTACGTCAAGACTCCTCCTTCCACCTGATCCTTTTCTTTTTCTTCCTCCTTTCGTTTACTTTGCCCTGCGCCTACTTAAGCTTTTCTCTGCATTCTCCTTTCGACTCCTTTCACTCAAGTATTTCAAGTGTTTCCCCTTTGATTTTTCAAGTTCTGAAATATTTGCACCATGGTTGGCTCTCAATGGGTTGCAATTGAAAATTGCCATTTAATAGAAGAAATGTATGAGTGGAAAAGTTGAGGGAAATGCGTGACAAAGAACTTTGTTTGTAGAGTTGAAATAATATTATCATGTGCAGTCATTCTTATTGGTTTACAGTGTCTTGGGTTTAGTTGGGGATTCTTTATTGGTTTTTTGCACTGCAAGCAGTTGAAGAAAGTAGCAAAATCGGTGAATAATCGCATATAAAAAATGCTGTAATCAATTTATAGAGAAACAGGCATTGAGTCTCGACCAATTAGTAATTTTTCAAGTAAATACGAAACCGTGAACAAATTAAGTCTTATAAAATGCAATATTAAATATTATAAATTGTACAAATAATTTAGAAACCAAATCATCCCACTGTGCCATCCCTCAACGAAGGAACTTGAGACTTTTGCTTCATTGAAATAGTTTTTCATTTACTTTGCTGAAATGTGCATCAAAGTCCAGAAAAGAAGGGTAAGGGGAAAATGGCCACAGAAAAGGAATGAAAAATATATAGATATCTAGATAGCTGTAGAGCAAGCAGAGTGATAGGGAAAACCCAGCATTCGAAATCGCGGCTACAGTGACTACAGTGACCCCGATAACTACGCCGCCAAGTTGTGGTCAGTGCCAAGAACAGGGCAAACCGCAGCTGCTACCGTTTAATGAGCACCGTATTACCGTAGCTTGTGGGTGGGTTTGGGGTAAAAAAACACGCTAATTAGCCAGTAGTTATCCCCTTACCTCGTTTTTCTTGCCACCTAATTTGAATTTGTCCCATTTTCGCACATTCGCAGAGTACAATAACGAACCGAGCGGGACTGGAGCGTTGGCCGGCAGCTTCGACAAGTCGGTGCTGCAAATTTCCGACTGGCTGACTTGGGAACAAAACATGATCAAGATACAGAGCGTCCTCATCGACGACGTCGATGCGGTGCGTCTGGCCATCGAGAAGCAGGAGGTGCGTTGCATGGAACAACGAACCATGTTCCCGTCCTAGAACATAGATCCAACTCAACTCATATCCATCTCCTATACGCATCTCCCCCTTGTTCTGTTCACAGAAAGTTCTGCGTGAGCTGAAAATGAAAAAGCCGCAGCTCAACGAACTGGTTCACACCGCGGAAGTGCTGAAAGGCGACATCAAGCGTCAGCAGTTGCAGGAGAAAGGTGAGTCTGAGGGAGAACTAAGGGAAGGGTCTTGAAAATAAATACTTCTTTATAGGGATCTTTGGGGTATTACTAGGGTGAGTTCTGAGGCCTTGAACTACTTACCTGGAATCTTATGTTTTAAAGGAAATAAAAAATCATATATTAAATATATATTTAAGAGAATTTCGTGTTCACTTATAAGAAATATTTTTTCAAAAAGTATAAAAAACTAAATAATAAGTAGTATATCCTCCTCCAACTTTTAAACATTAATGGGGCTAGGATACTGGTACGTCACTTAGAGCTTTCATTAGAATTTTACCTGAATGCCAATAAAAAGACTATAAGGCATTAAAAAAAAAAATCCTAAAAAATAAATACTATATGTAAAAAAAATCAGACAAGAGTTTAGGGTAATAGTAGAAATACATTTCTTATGCTAAAAAATTGTATTTAGTGCAGGTATTGAACATAACTATAATTCTCAAGTAGCAATGCAATGACAAATAAATAAAAATATATATAAATTTTGAGTTTTCTTGACCGAAAATTCAAACAAATGCATATTAAAAAATTCAAAAATTAAAAATTATAAATATTTAACTAATGTCTATATTAAAACATTCAAAATATACCTATACTTCAAGCAAATTTTCCTTATAGTTTAGAACTTAGATTTAATAAGAAAATGTCTTATTCCTTGATCCATATTTTATTCTTTTTCATGAATTAATGAATTTTCCAATTCCCTTAATTAAGCCTCCGTCAAATAGATTTACAAGATCTAGTATCACGTCCGCTTGTGAGCATATTTTCGAATCTCAATTAATTTTTGAACTATGCTCGGCCAAATTGGCTCACATATGGAAATTTCATTAGGCCTCGTTTAGCTGCCGTGTGTGTCTCTGCCGGGGGATTGGCCAGGGAATCGCAGATTGCTGATGGCAATGAAACACGGTTCCATTTCCTTTACCCAACACCCTCCCCCATGCCGCAGAAATCACTTCGGTGCAAACAAATTTCCGCCGGGCGAGACAAAATGCACACAAAGAGGGAAAAATGGAAAAGTCGCAGCGAGACATATGAGTTTTGTGGAGAAAATAGCAACAGACACACACCAACAAGAACGGCCACTTAAAATTGCTAACTCAGTGAGTATAGCTGAGGAGGGAGGAAAAGTCAGGGGCTTAGTATGTGGAAATGTGGTTAAGGGGACTGCTGTCAACATTTGCATAACGGGGCCGTGAACCTCGAGAGCCAGTTCCGATTTGAAAAACTCCTCTTTCAAAGGTCTGCCCTGAAACAATGTCACATAGACACAGGCACACAGTCAAGCCGGTTGAGAACAAAAGTCCCAAACAAATACACAAACAAACAAAGGGCCATGTGCTTTTTGCAACCAATATCATTGCATACTTTCGAGCGCTCTCTTTGAAGACTCTTTGCAAAAATCATTGCATACTTTGCAGCCCGTCGCCTCAGTTTGAGCGTCACTGGACTAAGAGAAGTTCCTCTCTTCGGGAGAGCCTTTTTTAAACTCCCTTAAAGTGTCTTTCCTTTTTGCCATCTTCTCTGCGGAATTTTAATGTGGCAGTTGGGCGCAGCGGCATGCAACATTTATGCCAGTTGACATTTAATTGACAAGCGAGGCAGCCAGCAGGGAAAATGGGAAAACTCGTCCGGATGCTAACTGAAATATTTTTATGCCCTCTGCGGGTGGGGGATCCCGTCAGGGGGAGAGAGGCGTTGTGAAGCCTGCACAGCTTGTTACACATTATTATGATGTTTGGTTTGTCATAAACATTTGTAACTTGTCCTCCACGTTCTCTCGACTCTCGACTTTCGTCTCTCGGCCATTTGTACGTGCACTTCTGCCTCCTTTTTGGTGGAGTGTGTGTGCCGTGTGTGTGTTTGGGCCCTTTGTAATGGAGAAATGCCATAGTTAGTTGCCTGCAGCAACTTTTTTTTTTGTCCTGGCTCTTTACTGTGCAACTTTACTTATGGTATTCAATTCACTGAATTTTAATGTGCAAATTTTTACCTGGCACATTTATTCCACATTAAAAAAATATATGACTTGGGGAGGTGGTTTTCTTAAAGAAAGATTTAGGTAACTGCTTTGACATATCTTTAATTTGTACAATTAAATAATTATATTGAAAATTTCATTAGAAAACAATAAACTTTTGTTTACTATAAATAATTTGATTTTATTTATCTACAAGATTTTTTCTTTGTTAGATTTTATAAGGTCATATTGAGTCTTATTATTATCATATGGTAGTAAAAGAAGTTAAATACTCTGAATATAACATTATTTATATTCAATGGAATATATTTTTGTAATAATATTATCTTTGTAGATTATATATATAATATAAATTTTGAGTCCCTGAAAAAATGTAAACTTTAATATGAATTTACTTTCTTTGCGGCTTTTAAATAGTAAATTGTTTCATGCCTTTCATCCAAAAATGTCCAAGTACGAATTCAGCAACAAACCCCTATAAAGACATCCAAAGTTTAAGGGTTCTATCTTTTTTTTCTCTCTTTGTAATTGTTTATTTTATTGTAGCTTGGGGTTATCTCAGTAAGCATATTTAGTACTGATGAAGTTCCTTTACCTGGATTAGGAAGAATGTATTACTTAATATAACTGCTCAATAATCTTGGCATTGAGTACAAAAAAATCTATTTATCCATTTCTTTCTTACTTCGATTTAGTTCCTTTTCATAAACTTTTAAAAGCCTTAAAAAAACATTTTATTTAGTAGCACTCTCTTCAAGTCTGCAATTGTATTTCATATTTCTTAACATTCTTTTAATGACTATGTTTTGGGTAATTTTACATTACCTTCCAGTGCTAGATGCTCACCGGCTGCCGTCAAGGGTTGGCAAAAAGCCAAGCGGAAAATGTAACCATTAGGGGAGCATTGTATTTCAATTTGCTCTTCGAAACCAGTTTTGGATTTCCCGGAAAAACAGGTCATAGCCGGGCCTAGTTTATTATCTGCAAAAGTGGCTGATAGAGGGGCAGAGGGAAGAACCTGAAGCAACGCGCTCCAATTAATTACGTATTTTGTAGAGTGAAGCTTAATTAAACCATTATTCATTATCTCGTTGGTTCGTTTGTTCGCTGGCTGCACCCATTTTTACACCCTCTCCCCTTCGAGCCTCTCATTTTGGCCAGGAGTCGCACAAAGTTTTCGCCAACCCCAATGACCCCAAAGTCCTTATCATAAATAAAACGGAGGCGCTGGTCGGGGGCTGGGTGTGTGTGCCCGTGTGTGTTTGTGTGTGTGCGTTGAGGTTGCCTCGTAAATCTGTCTTTGACATGCAATTTCTGTGCAGCGGCTGTTGCTGCAACTTGGCCAACAAGCAGGCAACAACCACTCGCAGTGGGCATATTATCTGAAAGGACAACGCACTCAGTTGGCCAAGCACAGGCTCAGTGGCTTTTTTACCCCATCCCCCCTACACTCCACATCGCCCCCAGCCCCGCAGTTTTCACCCAAATTGCCTTTAATTGCAGCCTTTCGCCCTGCAACGCCTTCAACTTTTTCACCCCCCGCCCGTTCGCATCTTGTGTTTTGGCGCTACACACGCCCGCTTCACGCCATTACACGCTTTAATAGGCCTTACCCTTACCCTGATGCTCCCCCTCGAAGAAAAGCAGGCCACCCCGACTCTTTCTCCCCCTTTCTTTATCTAAAGTTGCCCCGCCCCCCATGGAAGGGGAGCTTTCTTTTCAATGGTCTGGCATAGCTTCCTGGCATGTGTCTGCGCTTTCAAGAAGTTCGTTGCTTTTGCTACTCTTTTTTTGAAGTGGAACTTTGCTTTGTTATTACGTGAAAGATGTGAACGAGAGAGCGTTTTCTTTATACAAATAATTTTAAATTATATTTTTAGAGGGGTTTTATATTAATTATATAAGTTTTAATATTTTATAGGAGGTTATTACTGCCAAAAAAAATAACAATCTTATTCTTATTATAATATTCCTTTTTAGGGTTTTTTTTAAATATTTTTAATATTTTGTTATATGAAAATTAAAATTGTTGAATATAAACATAGTAAAGCGTAAATTATTTGTTAGAATAATTAATAAATAAATCAAATTAAATCTTTATTCCTCTTTATACCTTTTATTTAATATTTTTAAAATGGATATTCCCTATTTTATGTATCCAAGAGTCGTCTTTAACACAATGACTGCCTTTCGGCGTCTTATTTCTTTTTTAATTACTCCAAAAAGTGAAGTGAAGCAGAGTCTCTCCTATGGCTGCTTAACCTCAGACCTTTTATGACACAAAGGCACCCCCATTCGCACTCTTCTCCCTGTTAGGTCGTAGAATTTAAGTAAGCATTAAGTGAAATTATTGTCATGGTTGTTAGACTTTTTAGCTTCGCCTTTTGAGCCCTGAAAGTTAGTTATTTTCGCTGGAATAGTTTGGCGCACGAATAAATTTGTTGTGCAGCGAAAATATGCGAAAAATTTGTCTAAACATTGCAGGTTGATATGTACTTTATGTATGTAGTTGCTTCTGGGAAACTTTTGAACGCAATATGTTTGCGTGTGGCCTTTGTCAGTGTGCGTTGCCGAGACAGTCCTTGGGGAATGCCGTTCCTTTGCCAGCAAAGCTCCTCTTTCAGCAGGAGAAAAAAATAAAATCCCATTTCTCTGCTGCAAAAAAGTAAAGGATTAAGAATAGAGGATGCCGGGGATGAGGTGCAGACCCGAAGCACTCACTCATTAAGCAAATTGTCCTGGGTTAACACTCTGCTGCTGCATACGGGTCCTGTTCCTGGTCCTGTCTCTGTCTCTTATGTCTAGGGCATCTCATATGACCAAAATATCATGGCGCTAACAAGTTTTTGTTGTCTAATGAATTTAATTAAATTCATTAAGCCAGTTGCAGCACTTGTTGTGTGGCAACGGGCGTGTCAATGAAGTTGTGGCTTTTCTGAGAGTCTTTTGTGCTGCAGGAAATTTGCATTTATATTTCCATGAAGTGGCCTTTATGGTGGGAAATTCTGGGATTAAAATTATATTTTAAGGTGGGAATTCTTACAGAAAAATATATATAGAAAAAACTTTAGTTATTACTTTACTTTTGCTGAAATTTGTGCTCATTTTTGTACTCTAACTAGTTCCCTGCCAACCATTTTCATTAAGAACTTTCTTATCACTTGTCTGCCGCCCCTAATTTTCTCCCCATAGTTTTCTTCAACTAATTAAGGTCAATGCACACCAGGCATTTTTCTGGTGGTCCGCAACCCATAAAAGAAAATCTACATCTAGAGCCACAATAACATAAACATCAAATTCCATCAATGGCACAACGAACCGCTCAATCTCCCTCTGACTCTCTCTCTCGGACATCCTCTCGGTTCCGGTTGGGGGTGGTGCTCCTGCTGCAACCCTGTGCAAAAATAATCCTTATCAGTTGTCAAGGTTCAGAGACGTACGCACAACATGTGGCAGGAAGGTTGAATGTCTTCCGGCTAGAAAGCGTCGAAATGCGCATGTACCCCATGGAGCCCTAGCAAAACAAATGCCAGTGGACTCGGAGAGCGAAAACTGACGGAATGCCGGTGATGTTAATATGCAGAGAATACGGTAGAACCGGGGAGAGAGTTGGGCTAAGAGAGTTCCAGTGGGTGGTTGTAGGTTGGTGCACTGTAAGAAAATCGCTTACTTTGGCTTTAAGTTGAGGATAAGGGATTAATAAAAAAATAGAAAAGAGAGAATATTGTCTTCTGCTACGATATAAGAAATTCTTCTGTATAAGCAAGTCAGAAAGCTCATTTAAGGTAAATTTGTATTTTCATTTGTGTGTGGCTTTCTTTCATGCTTTAAACAATTATTGTCAAGGATTGTATTAAAATTTGTTGAGATTTCCCCAATTACTACATTCACGATTTTACGTTTTTAAGACTATTTAATTGTTTTATTAACGATTTTACGATTTCAAGACTATATAATTGTTTTAGTAACGATTTTACGATTTCAAGACTATTTAATTGTTTTAGTAACAAACTTATAATTCATCATTGACTTGAGGTTGCTTAAGATTTAATAATATCCCTTATGATTTCGACTTACTTACACTTCCTTTCTGACAGTGCATGAGCATTGCATTTTCTTTTGGGGTTGCTTTATCCACTCCCCCTTTTTTTTGGCTCTGCCCATATCGCCTCCACCTTTAACCCCCGGCCGCTCCCCTTTTTTGTCGCTCACCTTTTGTTTACCCATTTGGGGGTTGCTGGTCCGCTGATTGCCGCTCTTGGAGAGCGTCACGATTGGGATTCTCTCTCTTCCTTGGCTTTGCTCACTCTCTCTTTGCACGCTTTTGGGGTCCGTAGTTTGCTGAAAATCTACGGAGGACATTCGTTGGCTTTGACTGCGTACAAACGGTTGTGAAACTCCTCCATATCCATATCCAAACCCCCAAATCCCGTAGAGCCATTCACGCGTTCTCTGCATCGTGCGCGCCGCGTGAAAATCTCCGGCAAAAAAAGAACGAGAAATAAAATAAAATAAAATTGTAAATTAAATACGAAATTCATTCATATGGCTTAGAAAACTAGTGCTAGTGTGTGTGTGAAAGTTATATAGTGGGGATAACATGCTGAAAGCCAAGCAAAGTCAAACCACAAAACGGCATTTAAAGTTTTGTGTCTGCGGCGGCTTATTGCCCTGCCCTGCTCCCCTCTCGCTCTACGCCTCCGTCTCTCTCTCTCTCGCACTCTCCCCATCTCCCTCTCTCTCCGCCGTATTTGTAAATCAATAAACGCGAGGGTGGTAAAAAGCCGCAAAATGTTGTTCAACAAAAAAGGAAAACTCCAGCGATAGCCAGATAAATAAATATACAAGAAAGTAAAGTAAATGGTACACGGAAAACGGAGAAAATTGCATTAATTTATTAATAAACAATTTAAGAAAGGCTTCTACAATATTTTGTATTAAGTATTGGATATGGAAATTAAATATTCTTTTTGTTAAGGACGATTGGTGCAATATATGTCATATATTTAGGCGTTTGTAGATAAATTAGACATTCCTCCAGAGCTAAAAGAAACAAATCAGTTTTTCTTTAGAAAATGCATCATTTATTTTTAAAAATAGACAAATTATTTATCGGTTTCCCAAATTATTTAAAACAATTTGGCTATACTTTGAACCTTTGAATTCTATCTGAGCCTGAGTATTCTCCTTAATAGGCAATAATCTAATGCTGAACTCTCTAGGAGTTAGGCTTTTGGGATAATATTAGTGTCCTCTTGAAACTTAAATATTTTGCTTCTCTAAAGTTTTATTTATTGCTTTTTCTTATATCCTTTGATATAAAACATAAATTGAAAAGCTATTCAAGTACAGTTTTTTCCTCATACAGTGTAATTTATCCTACAACAACACGTATAATCCATAATATAATAATCCCATTAGACTCGGATATAAATTACGAAAAGCTCTTTACTAGCCCATAATAAATCCATAGAAATTAATTATAGAAAAATATGAAATACCATTACAAATGAATAATCAAACAGGCAAACTCAACAAAAAAAAATATACCAAACATTCACGAAAATCGTGCTCAATTTGCATATAAATATTCAATAAAGCAAACTCCATGCGAAACAAAAAGCAGACGCGTTCACCAACAAAAACAACAACAACTACAACAATTGGGTAAATAAAGTGGGCGTGTTTTCCGTGGCGGCTGCTCTTGTTTCTGTTGTTGCTGCTCACATCATAGCGAGAAATGAATGTGTTTCAATAAATTACACGGAACGAAGCGAAGCTGAAGAGTGGCGGCGGCAAGGAAAAAAATGCAAAGCATAACTTAAGGCGTGCTCACGTGTACGTGTACGTATGTGTGCTCGAGTGTTAGTGAATTTGTGCCTGTGTGTATGCGCGCCCAGCAATTCATTGGAGTCCACTTCATGTGAGGCACACAAAAAACAGCAACGTTTGCGAAAAGAAACGGATGAAAAAATGCGAAAAATAAAACCAAGAGACTTTCAGCTCACTCAAATGGCAAACATAAAATCAACTTCAACTTTAACAAGGAAAGCTTAGCCAGCAACAGCTCAACATAAATTAAAATGACCGAAAAATCAGCCCTTACCCGAGCTACAATAACGATTTTCAACAACAACTACAATACTTTCAACAACAAGCCACGGCTAGAGTTATTTGACTTGATTGCATACTTCTAGGCGGAGAAGCGAAGCGTTTTATCTCGCTCGTATCGCCCGCATCTCATCGCAGAACGTGTTTCGTACGAAAATAGTTTATCCATCTACCCCGGACAATGGCACTCTTCCTCCTCTTTTTCCTTTGTGAGCCACCACAGACACTGAAGTTTTCCCGGGTATAGCATGCTTTCAAGCTATTTATAAGCAAATTTAGTTTCCTAGTCCCAGTCGAAAACTTAAAATGAGAAATGGTCGAAATTCCCCAGAATACTGGCACTTACTGAGGGGAAAATATGATTAATGCCTGACAGAGCCTAGAACAATAGACGTGTCAATCGAGTGTCATGGAAAAATTGCTCCTCATTATTGAGGCCATTATTGTGTGATTACCGATAGCCAAGAAAATAGTAAAGTCAATAGGGAAAAGGCGTGGGGCCCTGGGTACTGAATTTATCGAGGCTTATTTGTGGGCGGTCATCCAACATATTTGTTATTGAACTAATCGAGTGAGTTGTTGACCGAATACATGTTTTGCCGATAAGTACCCGAGATTTGAGGCATTATACATACCTACCTTGTGGGTTTCATGTAATTGATGGATGTCAAGTTGGTGACATATGCATAACAAGCTGTATACATTTGTCAAATGTTTTCAAATCCTGGCAAGGTATAATATTTCCTAACCAATTAAAATGCAGTTATATTCTAAATGAATATTAAAACATAACAAAATTATCCTTCTTTGGAATACGCATTTGCATCGCAACAACTTTTGGCAGGATCCTTTTTCATTAGTCGACGTTTCACTGCCGCTAATCCGCTTTGTATAACTTTCTGCAAGGCCTCCAACTAATTGAGTGCAATTGTGAGGCAGTTGAAAAATGATAGAGGAAACTTTCGCCAGCTGGAACTGAAGTTTTAAATAATCAACTTTTGTCATAAATTAAATAGATCTGGCGACGGCTGCATAATCAAGACGACTGCAGGCGCGGCACTAAAAATTACGGCGAGAAAGCTATTAACTGTAAGTCAGGGGCGGAAGGAAGCTAGGAAGGAAGGACTCAGGGCTCAGAGCAGAGAGCTCGAGCTCAGGATTCCCAGTTGCCAGGAGGGGGTCAGGATAATAGTTTTCAGTCCTGACTGACAGCTGAGCTGGGCGTAGTATGCAACAGTGGCACTGCCAACAAAAGAATCACAAGTGGAAACTGAAATGCGCTGTAAGCCAAATGGCCATCGTCCCTACATTGTTGTCTGCACTTGTCCGTGTTTGGGTCTAGGTTCGGGTGCAAGTCCGGGTCCGGGTCTTTGGCAGAAGTTAAATGCACCTGCCACCAAGGCGGTGGTGGCCTCGGTGGTAGGGATTTTCGGGGAGCACAATAGGGCGTCACTACATGTCTTGTCTGGCGGCGCCTGAACCGTTGTTGTTGCAGGAGCAGGTGCCAAAAGTTAAATGCAGCAGCAAGCAGGCCAGGCTGCGTGAACGTTTTTTGTAATGTCGCATGCAGAATAAGGATAATACTGTACTTAGTGGCTAGGAAGAACCACGAACAGGGAATGACATAGTTAAAAATAAATATAAATACTTTATGAGACTGTTTTTTTAGATAGCATTTTCATTAAAGTGCATTGGTAAATATATTTTGATATTTTATCATTAGGAAAATATTTGGATATACTTTGAAAATTAATAGGACTATGAAAGGTGTTCTAATGCTTCCAAAGGTCTCAGTTACGAATTCAATCTAAATATATTTAAATTTTTCTCCATGTTACATTTAATAGAACCTCTGATAATAATTAGGACCAAACAAATTGGGGAAGCCCTTATAAAAATTCTTTAAGCTGCGCTATAATTATTTTTGGATAATACATTTGGAAAATATCTTATGGGAAAATATAAAAAATATATGACATAAGTCAGGTCATGATAAATATTACAGTTATACATTTTCAAATGTTATTTTTTAACGAAAATACTACCCTTAAATTAAATTAATTTAAAACGGATAAATCTATGAGAGAGCTCAAGATAGGTTTATCCTAATTAAAATTTGCATTAAAATAAATGCATAATATTTTAGTAAATCCCCCTTTCTTGGTGTTCACTGTACCGAGCGAATAAGCCGGCAAAGCGGACAGCGCCAAAAAGTATGCTACGAGAGAGTGAGAGAGCCAGCCGGCTAACGCAAAGGCATAAAGTATGGTGAAAATTGTGTAGATATTTGTGTGTGCGTGAGAGAGAGAGAGAGGGTGAGAAAGTATCAAGAGGAGAGAGTGCGATTTTAAGAGCACTTTCACACTCTTTTTTGCGATTTGTTTTGCTCTTTGGTCTATTTGCTTGTGGCCGGCGGCAAAGTTAAGTTTCCGGCACGTTTTATAAACAAACCAAAATCCCCCAAGAGAGAAGGAGAGAGCGCGCGATAGAGAGAGAGAGAGGTGTCTGGTGTTTACCATTAACATTTACCATTTTACCAATGTCAACAGTGCCGCCTTTTTATACACGTTTTTTATACATTTATTTCGGCTTTAATTGAGCCGAAAGCCGCCTTAAAAACACGCACATGATGCGGCATAAGTGAAGTGTTCAAAACAAAAAAAAATAATTTTTTTTGTAACCAAAACCCAAACCCGGATAATCCCTTGAAACGCACAAATCGGCGGAGAGGCAGAGATGACGGCCAAGCCACCGCCCCCCGTGCCGCCCAACTTGAGCGGCGAGAATGGAGCACCCCCAGGACCCAAGCTGGCGCCCGAGATACCGCGTCTCAGCTCGGAGCTGGCTGCCCAGGCGGCGCTGCGGGGCCAGCAGCTGCTGCGGAAGCAAGGCTCCCAGGATCAGCACACCAAGACCGGCATGCCACCGCCCCTGCCGCCCACCCAGAGTCGTCCTGTGCCCGCGATTCCCGCCCGCGGGGCCAGCGACCGAACGGCGCCGCCAGAGATTCCCCCCAAGCGGCACAGCCTCAAGAGCCTGCCCGATGGCCAGGCTATGGTGGTGCCGGGTCTGCCGCCACCGATGAGACAGCCACCCCCGCTGCCCCGCAAGCCGGCTTCCACACAAAACTCCGCCCAGAACTCGGCTCAAAATTCACCGCTGGCGGGACTCAAGTTCAAGGACAAGCCACCGCCGCCACCAGAAAAGCACTCGACCTTGTCAGCTGAGGGAATGGCCGCCCGGCGGAGTTCGAATCCCTTCGAAATGCCGCCACCACCACCACCTCTGGTCCTGCAGTCCGCCGTGGCGGCCCTCAGTGAGCAGAGCTCCAAGAACGCCCTAAATCCGGTGCCCTCGCCGGCACCCACAAGGGCCAGCGAGGCCAAGAAGATCAACCAGCAGCAATCCGGCAATCAGCGATCGATGGCCTCCCCCACAGAGGAATTTGGCTCGGAGGATGCTCTGCGGGGCATTGAGAGCGGGCTGCGGAACATGGAGCGGGCCATGCAGGAGCAGATGAACCTTCGCAGTCTCGAGGCGGCTGTCCAGAACAACTTCGATCTGAGCTTCAAGGCCAGCCTGGCGGCGGGCACCCGGCACCTGGGCGGCGGATCTGTGAACCTGCGAACGGTCAACTATGAGCGGAACCTCTCCCTGGATGAGGGACGACAGTCGCTCGAGGAACTCAAGCAACTGCGAGCCCAGGCCCAGCAGCAGTCCCTGCACAATGCCTCCTCTTCATCGAGCTCCAACTCCCAGGTGGAGCAGTCCATGCGTTCCACCATCGAACACCACATGCGCTCCTTGGACCGCAATTTGCCGCTGGAATTGCAGTACAGTCGACATCGCTTTCAGAACAACTTGAATGCCGTGGCTGCCGCCGCCGCTGGAGGAAATGCAGGCCCCGGAAATGCGTCTGCAAGCGCTAACACTTCCGGTCCGCAGCAGCAGCAGCAGCAGCCACCGATGCCCCTGAGCAGTGAGTTCCGCGAGCAAATCCGGCAACAACTGCTGGGAAATATACCGCCACAGGTGGTCCACAACATGGGCCAATCGCCAGGTTCCGCCGCTGCCGCCGCTCTGCTGCAGCACCAGGCTCAGTCACGGGCCGCCGCGGCAGCTGCCGCTGCTGCTGCACAAGCCGCTGCGGCTGCCGCCGCTCAAGTGGCCGCCGGCGGCGTGGGCGGCGGATTGTCGCGGGAGGAGCTACGTATGCGTCGAAGGTCATCCCACGACGAAACCCAGCTGACCCAAAACTCAGCCGGTGGTATTCAGGGTAAGGTCGATTTAGGGGAGATTTGAGGGTTGTTTTTTTTTTTGCGATTGAACTATGATTATTTTTAATTTTATACAACATTTAATATATATTATATAATAATAAATATAATCGAAAACTTTGCAGTATTGTTAGTCAATGTATACATTTATTTATACATTTATTATAGTTTATAATTGACGTAATCAAGCCAGCCTTTCAGCAATATTCGTATTTGGTAATTCTAGGAATTTTAGGTTTTAGAAGTTTTTATTAAAACCAAACATGACCTTTTTAATGATGTTTTATTTATTTATAAAATGGGTTTACTTTAAGTTTGAAGCTCTACAAGTCGGTAGGCATTGATTATATTCAAGTTATTAGTTCATTATTTATTATTACCTTCTACAACGTTTAAACAATTTTTAATTTAATTCCATTCCTGTATACAATAAAAAGGAATCTCGGGAAAACTATAAACAAATTGTACAATTATATATTTTCTGGCTAAATATTTATGTTGTTCTTTCATGATTTTCGACTGCGTAGAGCTGAATCAGTTTTCGCTAGCACCGCACTGTTCAGCGGACTTAGATTATATGCGTTGCTGTCTGAAAGGTAACCACACCAAATGGAAAAAGAGAGTGTGTTTGTGTTGTAACTTAACCCCTACCTGCCTCCCGCACAGGGCTCCAAGCTTAACCCATAACAGCACACACATGAACCTGAAGCCGACGAGCTGACAAAGCAAATTGCTAACGAAAGTTATTGTTCCTTATTATTATTCCTACTAAATTGCATGGTTGGGCAATAAAATAAAAAAAATATATATATGATAGGCAATAAACTCTGGCTAATCTTTGTTTAGTTATTGATACCTAATTTGGTTTTATTTAACTTTGACTTACCGGACATTAAATACGTTAAACTGAACATAAAACTAATTAAATTTCTCGATTCACAGTGACCCGCTTGCGTGAGCATTGGGACGAGACCTCGCAGTGTGTCCTGCAGCGAGCTGCCCAATTGAAGAACATGCTGAGCGACTCCCAGCGGTAGGTTAACACTTGAGTCACACTTAACCCGCTGCTTAACCCCCGACACCTCTTCCGTCTACCAATTAACCGCAGGTTCGAGGCCAAGCGCCTGGAGCTCGAGAAGTGGCTGGCCCGGATGGAGCAGAGAGCGGAGCGTATGGGCACAATTGCCACCACTGCCGACATCCTGGAGGCGCAGCAAAAGGAGCAGAAGGTAACTGGATATTATCCTTAGCCTCCGCCCACACGCCTAATTGTCTTTTGTTCCTCTGACAGTCCTTCCATGCGGAACTGCACCAGAATAAGCAACACTTCGACATCTTCAATGAGCTGACACAGAAACTGATTGCAGTGTATCCGAATGATGATACCACCAGGATCAAGAAGATGACGGAGGTCATTAATCAGCGGTGAGTTAGCGGGAAAATTTAACAGTAACAGTAATATTAAAGAGTAATATCAAGATAATAGCCCAGACACAAGAATTAAAATGAGTTCATGAGACATTCAGGGCATTAGAATAAAGGGATTGATTACATTTTATTTTGTCAATTTTGCTTAGAAACATTATTTATGATATTTTACAGATTTTAAAAGTAATTTATCCCTTTTCCAGATATGCCAATTTAAACAATGGAGTCATCAATCGTGGCAAACAATTGCATGCAGCTGTCCATAGTCTACAGTCGTTCGATCGGGCCATGGATCAGGTAAGTCTTTGCTTAATTTATTTAATTAAATCTTATCTTAATAAAAACTTCTTTACACAGTTCCTTGCATTTCTTTCGGAGACGGAAACACTTTGTGAAAACGCCGAGTCTGAAATTGATCGCAATCCGCTGATGTTCAAGGTAAGTTTGCGCTTTAATTTCTTGATTTTTGAATACAACCCGCTGCTGACATAATGATATATTCAGTTTGCAACAATTGAACGACACTTGACAGATTTATGCAGTGTTCGTATAATGTTTATTTTCTTGGAAAAGTTCAACGCCTTTCTCTTTTGTTGCCTTAACATCTGTAAATAAACTGAGAAATATGATGAGCAGTCAGAAGATACAGTGAGACCAACAAAGGGGAATTAATGGTTAATTAAAAAAATATATGAATAATTAGAAAATATTAAAGAGTGTCAGTTTAACAAAAATATTGGAACTTTTGCAAATGCAAATTGCATATTTATTTAAATAAATAAAATGTAAGGCATATAGTTTTACAAATTTTTCTTATATAATATAAGAAGCCTGGAATTACCTCTGGATATATAAAGTATTTTATAAAACTATGCTCGCTTTTGGTATTCGTAATGCAACTGACCTTGTATATTTTCATTTCCTTTGAGTTTTCTATTTATAAAAATAATTATTTTGTGTTTCCAAAGTTTCCCTTTGAATATCTTTGAGGCTTCTCTCTGAAAGAGTTTTCTTTGGCTTTCTTAATTGCTTTTATCTCCACCGATAAGATTTGGCCATTAAGTATACCGCTCTAGGGCTGAATTGGATCCACTTGAACTTGCCTATAATGATCCCAATCCAGATCCAGAAAGGGACTTCCAATCGGAGCACTTGCACTTAATGTCTCAATGGCAGTTGCAATCAGAATTGGCATTGTGGCTTCAAATGAGATCTGCCCACTTGCTTACAAGCACTTATCGATGACACCCATCTTCGGGGAGGTTGAGTTGGCCCACCCCTTCCCCATTTTCATTTTCATTTCCCTATTTTCCAACTCCCTCTGCTCCTCATCTCCATAGGAATATTTATTCTCGAGAGTTCAGTGTGGCGCGCGCTTTTCAAGTGCTGTTGTGGCGTCTGTTTGTTTGTTTACTTTGGTTTGGGGGATGGTTAAACAACGGGGAAGGCATCATCCTCATCATCATCATCGCCACCATCTTCATTGTTCCTTCTTTTGTTGTAATTACATTCGCCTATTTAAGATAATTATTATAAGAGGCTTGCTCGCTTCTCTTTTCAATATTCCTGGCTTTGTCTCGACCATTACATTTTTCGGTCTCTCGTCCCATTTCAATTCAATTATAATTAGTTTTATTGCTGGGTGTTGGGGTGGCTTAAATTAAGAATTTCACAGACAAAAATTTAAATGCTCATTGTTCCTTTCCATTTTTTTACTTGTCTTCTTTTTATAATGTTCCTCATGGGGAAGAACTACAGCTAAAAGTTGCAATAAATAGGTATTATCAAGATATGAAGATATAAAGTATATTAGTAACAAATTTTAAAAATTATTACACTAAAAATTGATTAATTATTCCCATTTGATTGGAAATATTGAAAAATATATAATACAAATATTGTTTAATATCCATGCAAAGCTCAGAATGAAAGCTTTAAGTTTTGGTTGAAGGACAGGATATATTTTCCCATCAAGGACTGTTCCCTCTTTATTCCTTAACACATATTCCATAGCGCAGGCGTGTTTTTTTTAAAAAGCTTTGTAAAGCTTATTACCTTGAAAGTTATAAATAGTGGGATGAAAAAGTCTCCAAAATATTATGTGAAAATCCCGTTAGATGTATTTCCGCGCTGTTTTTCTTTTGCAAAAAAATTGGACCAGAAAAAAGAGTGTCTTAAACTACCTTAAAACTACAGGAATAAATTTTTTTTAGAGAAATAAATTTGTGAAATGAAAATTTATATTATAAGCTTAAACAAAATGTAAATAGTTTTAAGCAGTTTATTACATATTGATTATAGTGCAAGGTTCCTTTCATATTTCGAATAAGATTTAGATAGAGCATTCTTTAGTCGGTTTGCTATTAATTTCCATTGTTTTGTTTATTTTGCCGGTAGAAAATAACGGTATCAACCGGCTGTTTGTTACTCTCCCAGTTGCCACAATCTCATTGGAGACTCTCCGAGTTTCCACTATTCTGGCCGCTCTGTTTTCGTTGATGTTCTCTGTTGTTGTTATTATCTCGGCAAGTGTCCGACTCCTACACATGTGAAGAACCGACAGCCGACAGCCAACGAGCTAAGGCCCAGAGTTGAAAAATTAGCTATTTTCCCACTATATCTATCATTTATTGAGTAGCAAATGAGGTTTAAATAGTAAAATTATAAATAAATTTGATCTTTCTTAAAACTAAATTATTTTAATGATCAATGCGCAACTATTACTCTTTAAGATGAAATGTATATTTTGAACTCAAAAGGGATGCCAGTTTTTAAATAGTTTAAGTTAAATAGTTTAAGTTTTATCAATATTTTTAACATTCATTTAATATTTAAATAATGCACTTAAATGGATTACATTATAAAAGAATTATTATTTTATCTTCCCCAATCAATATAAAAGCCTTCCCGATCATTTTATAAGTATCCATTCGAATGAATGGGTAAACATAATTTAGTTTCAAAAATTAAAATTTAATTTAAAAACTTAATTGAATACTAAGTAGATTCCTATTTGACCTTTAAAAGGTGTAAAAAATAAACATACGAGTAATTAGGCCCACAATTCAATTGATGTTTATTATTTGCCTATATAGAATTCATTTCACAAAGAAAAACTTGCCTGTTTTTGAAATCTTAAATTTGAAGTATTGCCTAAATCAAAATTTATTGTCTATATTTTTCTAGTTAACATCACGTTTTTACTAAGATTTTTTTCATAGGCTAGCTTAGCTTTTTTACACCCAAAGGGGGGCAACACTACGAAGAACCCGAGTAGCATGTGCCGAAGTTCCATAGACGAACGAACGGAACTTTGGCTACTTCGGAAAACTCGCCAGCTGCTGGCATCGCTGGATGCTGGAGCAGAGTTTTGGGATTCGGCTCAGTTCGTGTTTTGAGATGCGCCCGGTCGCGCGTGTTTAACGGAAAAGCGCCGAGACGGCAGTTAGACCTTAACCGGTTCCGATTTTATCAGCACTTTAAATTCATTTATCATAAAAGTAAATTAAAAATAATATTTCAACAAAAATATAATTAAAACTTAATACGAATAGTAGATTTAATAATAAACAGTTCCGTTGTTTTAAAAAGAATTTATTCAAAACCGGAAAACTACCAGCTACATACGTTGCCTACTTTGAGGCGAGCGTTGCACTCGCACCAACACAAACAAACAAACAGTGCACACATGCAAATTGAATTCGCCATGCAACAATTAAACACAAATCTCGGCTCAAAGCAAATGGCGGAAAAGGCGTCACAGCCGTCGCCATTTTCTCCCCCTCAGCCTGCCTGTCAATGTGTGCTCCGCTGTGCGCTAGTGTGAGTGCCTGTTTGTGTGTGTGCCTGTGCATTTTAAAGTGAAATGTGCATTAATTATGCACACATATTTCACTCGAAACACACACACTCGAACAATGACCGACCCGCTGCGCCTGTCGATGTGCTTGTGTGCGGTTCGCGTTAAGTGAAATTGAAATTTTGTGTGCGAATTTATGAAAATTATACTCGCTGGCAATTATAATCGCCTTAAGAATTGCTTCAGTGCCACTTAAATGTAACGAAAATATCTCTGCAATTATCAAAGGAAATTGGAAAGAGAAAGCGGCGAGCGATTAACTTGAATAATCTATAATTTTACTAAATATTTGATTTAAATGTTGTGGAAAGTGTAACAAAATTGTTGGCAAAGGTTTGCCGGCTTATAATGTATAATATAATGTCTGTTAGTTGTTCCTCGTGTAACAGAAAACAAAATAAATTGTTTAAAGTCTAGGAATGTAATTTAGTAAATATATACAGGGTTTTGGTGTAGCTTATACAAGTTTTCTTAACAATGAAACAGGATCTTATGCTTTAACACATATTTTATGGACAACGCTTCAAAATATTAATTTTAATATTAAATAAGTACTGTTATCAAATTTACTTACTTAGGTACCTTCGAAATCTTCAGATTTTTAAATGAATCTCTTAAATCACGTTTGTTATCTCATAAACCTACAGAAAGGTCCAAGGTACCAGAACTTAAGCAATACCTAATAACTCGCACAGATAACTTTATAGTCTATGTTTATCTTCATCTTACAGGAAATCTTCAGATACCATATTTTTTTTTATGTCGTAACTCAACCTTAACCCAGATAATTATCTACTTACCAAGTCTCAAGATTCATAGAAACTCTTCAAAGAAGCATGAGGACTTGAAAACAAACATCAAAATCTTAAGAAATTTTTTTTTCTCGGTGAAGTTTCAAAGGGCAGACCACATAAGATTCCAGACGTGTTAACACGATTTAGCATAGACCAAAACGAGATTAGTGATCGGAGGGGGCAGGGCGAAAGCCGATTATTTATCAAAACGACAACACAATAGACGGGGAAATGCTCATTCATGACAAGATTTCCACACTTTCAAGACCTGGGCCCTAGGAAAACCAGACTCTAGGTGTGGGAGACGACACTGGACAACATGCAACACAGACCGCAAATGTCAACCCGCTGAATACTTGACAGGTCTCTTTAGACCTTACCTGTTGAAGCCCAGAAACAGAAACAGAAAACGAAACAAAAGCAACAAGTAAGCAAAGACAAAAAAATGAGATACAAAAACAAGTTCACAACAAATAACAACTGAATGTGTGGGCTTCGGCGTTTGTTTGTTAGAAGCACTCGAAGCCGTCTGACCGATTGTCAGATGTTGCTGTTGATGCTGCGTGGGCTCCCCCGAAAAGTTGTTTGATTAGTGGCGCGACTTGGGCTTATGGCTAGCCTCAGCAGCAGCAGCAGCTCTTGAGCATTAATTGTCTATTTAGTTAAAAATTATAATCACCGAATCAGATTGACTGGCTTTTGGCTTGGCTTTGCAGGGTGCAACATTTTGATAGGTATTTCGTAGTTTTTTTAGGCCACATTAAAAACGCTTTTAAGTTTGTTTTCCGTTTTATGGAAATTTAAACGAAGCCTATAACAGGCCATTAAACTTTGTGGGTGTTTATTATAAAAGGGTTTCAAGCGGAAAATTGTAAAATACAAAGTGTTGTGCGGAGAAGTTTTTATTTTTGACAGCAAACATTTGGGGAGAAAATTAATGAAACTTAAAATAATAAACGTTTTTAAAGATTAGAAATGTAAATAATAACATGTTTGCTTTGTAATCCTTTTCTTACTAAGAACATTAAAAGTTAGCATTCATATTTTTGAATCATATTTATAAATATTAATATTTTAAATCATATTCATAAATAATTTCATACCAAAGTCAATCCATAAAAAGTTGATGCAAAAGCTTAATTGACGTTCTGTTTTAAGCTGGACTATTTAGGCTTTAAAATTACTTAAATAGTTTGTGGAGAAGAATTTATAAATTAAGTAATCCAGAAAACGGAATCTTTCTTAATTTCATGGATCTAAAGCCATAAAATAGCTAAACGTAATTTTAAATTTAAGAAATCGAAGGTCCAATAATTTTGGTTATTTAGTTTTAGAAGATATTCGAGTAATTGCTTTTCTCGTAAATAACCTTAAATGTTTGTGATTTTCCACCAAAATTCAGATATTAAACATTTATTACAAAGTTTTGAGAAAATAAACGCCCAAAATCCCTGTAAAACAAATAATCCATGCACTGCACATATTCTCCATGGGAAAACTAAATTATATCCCACAGTTTAACAGTGGGATAAACCCCATTACCATTAGAGTTTGTTGTGGAAATGTCAAAAGAGTCAACCGAGCTGCATTATGAAGCACTCGAAAATCTTTAATGATCGCCGGCCAGAATCAAAAACTCTCCGAAAGCCGCAGACAAACTAACAACTATAACAGCGCATGGCCGCAGCACAATTGGAGTGTACTTTGTTAGACCAATTAATTCACATTTCCGCGCAAAGCGTGGCCAAAAACAAAAAACATTCGGGGAGAAAAACACCCGTAGAAGTGGGGGAAAACAAATGCAAACCAAAGCGAATGGCGGAGTGAAAAAGTTTACATAGAAACAAAAACAGAGGGGACGAGAGCAGTTCCACTTGAGGGCCATTGCAATGGCCCTTGACTTGGACGTTGAACGCCGTCGATTGACCAGGCCCTGCAGCTGCCCCGCCTGCTCCTCCAATGTGTTGTTTTGTTTTTGTTTCTCCTCCATGTTTTTTTTTCTCCCCCCATGGCAGTCCCCATTTGGACAGGCGGCGGTCACTCCTGCGGATGTGTGTGTGATGGTTAGTTCCCTATCATCACTCTAGCCTGTGTCGAGGACACTCTTGTCAGTCGGTGGGAGAGAAAAAAAAGAAACAGAGCATTGCATACTTTTGAGCCGCGACAGGACATGCGAGTCCTAGAAATGAGAGTATTTTCAGAAGAGCCTTTGGAACTGGTAACATTTAATTAAGTTTGGATTTGTATATAAAGGAACACTGATTGACACTCGATAGACAGGAAAAATATCATAGGAAGTAAACAAATATTTTTTTAAGCAATTTATTTGAGCTAGAATTAGTTCATGAAAGCTTAGATTGTTTATCATAAACAAATATATAGACTTCATTTTCTTCAATTAAATAATAATACATTTATTTGTCTTAAATAAAATAATACTTAGGAAGAGGTAGGCATTCATCAATTAGCAAGCCTTTTTCTTTAAAAACAAAATTTGTAAAAAATAAATTAAAACTGCTTGCAATAAATTTCTACCTTTCCTTTATCTACGAATCAAGTTCCCTATTCCGTTTTATACAATCTAGGAGCATATATTTTTGCTAGCCTCCCTTGCATCGTCGTTCATTTCTCTTTCACGGCAGATAAAGTTATTTGTCATTGCCATCTGCAAGGGACCCACCAAAGATTACAACTTCACTTTGACTATAATTGCTTGAACGTGGCACTAGTTCCTTTTCTATCCTGCAGCGCTCTCTGTGTCTATAGGTCCTCGCTCCGCTTTATCCTGCATAGCATTTCCGATGCGGCAGCAGCTTCGCGTTTCATGCAAGTCTCCTCTCCTTGCTCCATCCTTTATTTCTATGCTTTTCCTTTATTTTTTGTTGTTTTGTTTTTTTTTTGTTGTTCGTGTTATTGCATTTAATTTGTGCCAGTGTCGGGCTGACTGCTTCCTGTTTGCAGGACAAAAAAAGAAAAACAGGAGTGAGTGGGAAGTGGGGAAAACTGCAGACGCCTCACAGACACTGCGACATGTTTACAACGTCTCTGTGGCTCTATGCTAGAGGGTGTGCGAGTGTGTGTGTCCATACAAATGATAACTCGCGGCCAAAAAAGCGATAAAAGCAACAACACGAACACTGACTGGGAAATATTTGCAAGAAGCGACGGGAAAAAATGTGAGAAACTTGAAAAAGAAGTCTAGGCTTCCAAAAGCAGAATACCCGGCAATTAGACTTTGAAAACTGTGGCATACTTTTCAGCTTGGTACATAATTTTTATAATATTAACTAAATTGCCTCTTCTAAAACACTAAAAACTATAAAGAATCAGATGATTATACTAACTTTAATTATAAGCAATAATATTATTGAAATTTAAAATTATTGAATTATGAAAAACTTCATTTAAGTAAAAGTTTTATCTTTGTCTGCGTATACTTAATATTAGGAAATGATGAAGTGATAATTGGTTGAGACCTTTAAAGTTGATTTTCTTATGTTCCTTTTTTAACCCTTAGTGGTACAAAGCTTTTATATGTTACTTCTTTCATATTGTATGCAGTAATGATAGTTTATATCATGAAACCATTATACCCTTTACCTGTGTCAGTTTAAAAATAGGAAGAAAAAACCTAGGGTGCCTCGAAAGAACAAAAAAAAATAGTGTTGCAAACGAAATTAAATGCGAACTTTGTGCAGCTGGAAATGCAGAGACCGAGACAGAAATAAAGCAACATAAAGGATGCTTTGGCTCTTTCCATTGTTCCCTCCCCTTTGCCACACTCTACCCCTCTTAAACACACACTCACACTCAGGTTTTGTCTAGCCCTTGCATTCTTCTGCGCGAAAGTCCTCCATTTCCCACATTTTTTTTTTGTGACTGTGTCTGGGTGTGTGTGTTTGCGCTTTCAATTCCATTTCCACTTCATTCGTTACTGTTTTGCAATGTTAACTACATTTTCGCATGTTTTCAGCGTTCACACTAAATGTTATGTATTCTGCTTTTCCACCGCTTTTCCGCACCCTTTTCTCTCCCTAAGGTTTTGTTGTAACTTTTCTTCTCTGGTTTCTCCTCATATCTTTGTGGTCCTGAAAAAAAATATATAAGAGAATTATGTGCATATTAAAAATGCATTATCATTTTGTGGGCAGATTTTCGAGTGGAAGGAATTAAATGAGGGTTACATCAGAGTTCTGGGTTCGTCACTAAACTTGGTTTTAAAATTTTGAAGGACAATTTAGGGCGGACTTGATAGATAAAGGGGTATTTATTTAAATTTGACAGGGAAAGGGCACTTAAATATGTATTTCTTTAAGGAAACTGAAGGTAACAAATTACGTAACTTGCCTTAGAAAAATAAGTTCATGTGAGAACTAGGTAGATATTTTAAAATTACCAATTTACTGTGTCATTTCATCATTTGAAATATTCTAAATTTGAAATTCCTTTTATTTCATTGGTATTTCAAAAGAAAATTCCATTTATTTTCTTATACCATTTCTTACTTAAATTTTCTTTTAAAAAATTCTTCCCATAGCAACGTAACATGTTTGCAAATTCTGCCCGCACTACATTTTCTTTCTTAAAATTTATCACCTATGCACATTTGTTTACGTCCACTGCCATCAATCCCAGAATTTGCATTTCCATCAATATTTTGCTTGGACGCTCCACAAAAGAAAAATATTTCATCAAATAAATCAACACAATCTTCCTTCGACAGTTGCATCGAAAACACAAAAAAAAGAGAGAGAAAAGGAAAGAAAATCCGAAATGAAAAGAAGAACCAAATTCTCTTCCAAAGGCCAGAGAACGAAAAATGTTCGACACAATTCACTGACAATTGGCAAATGTCATGACAACATCTGTGCAACGGCAATAAAAAAAGAGAACTTGAATTCCTAGCCAAAAAGCAACGAATATGGGAATACACTTTCAACTTGAAATATTTTAGAACTGAAAAATATATTTATTTTGAAATTGTTAGATATAATTTGTCTCATTTATTATTGAAATTATTATTTTTATTTTTTTATGGAATATTCATAAATGAATTAATTTATTTTGTATACAAATCATTCAGTAGATATGAGTGATATATATGAGTGATACATATTCAGTATACATATTCAATATGAGTGATACGTTATCACTTAATTCTACATAAATAGAGCATATTTATTCGTTAAAATTATGTTTCCCCAACAGTGCTGAACCGGAAAATATTTTCGCAAACATGTGATTGTCAATCAAAAATACCAGATCAGGAAAAACAAGTTCAAAATGTAAACAGAAAAATATGGTCCAGACTGTTGGTCTAAAATAAGAACAGTTCAAACCACATAAAAGATAATAAATCCACATGAAAATTTCAATGTCATCTCCCTCGCAGCTAAATAAATATATCTTAGAGCCATATTTCTCTAAGCATTTCCCACTTTTTTGGTTTTGTTTTTAGTTGACCAAATTAGCTTAAAAGCGGGCATACAAAACGAACCACAAAAACCAAAAAATGTCAGTTACTGAGGACCAGAAAGTTACAGCAAATTATAAGCGACATGTGGCTGTGGGGCAGGCAGGTTCTGTTAAAACCACAAAATGTGGGTGGCTCTCTGGCGCTGATGCTCGGGGTTCCACTGATGATTGTGTCCCGTGCTGTTGTGATAAAGTTCACAACTATTTGGAAATGCCAGCAGCAGAGCGCAGAACACATGCCAGATGGGGCTTATCGGGCTGCAAGATAATACAAGTTAAATAAGATAAAATTTTTTAGAAAAATCATCAGAGAAGCGAAAGTTTTCCCCCGGATAAAAACTTTTTCTCCAACTTGGATAATATTTTCAGTTGTAGTTGGCTTAACCCAATTCATGTATTTTTTTCTTATGTCATTTTTTTTTTGTCAGTTCAGTTTACATTTTCACGGTTTTCACTTTCGTTTCGGCGACTCTCGGTGTGCGGTTAATTAAATATTCAGTTAGATAAAAGAGCTTAAAGAAAAGGAGCTTAAATTAGAGACCCAGAGACCCAGGCAGAAGGGTAAATAAGCTCATAAAAAATATGGCAGTGGTGGCGCCACAAATTATTTGCCCTTACCTTAACGACGCGAAGGCAACAAACACACAGTGGCAACAGCAAGAACAACAGCAACTCCGGCAAAAGGCAATTTAAATTCTAATGATAATACCGCAAAAGCCTTCGCCAGGATCTCCCCCGGGGGCCAAGTTGGGGGACTTACCCGGTTCCAATGTGTAAGCGAGCTTAGCAAATTAGCGCGCCTGGCAACCTGCGCCTGCAGCGTGCCCGGGAAAATATCTTCAGGGATACCGGGATCCCTGACCAACATAAATCGCAGCAGCAGCTAGGAAATTTGTACTTCATTTCCGTTTTCCCACTCCCTCTTATGCATAATTTTCAACACCTTCACGGGACGCCCACCCCTTATCTCCTTCGCCTGCTTTCTTTTGCTAATTACGCTTTGTTTACGCTCTCTGGGATAATGTGTATAAATGAGCCAGGGGCAGCTGGTGTTCACTCATTTATATCACTGGGTATATAAGGGATTAAACTTATACACAATCAACCACCGATCATCTTTGATTCAATGAAGAAATCACCGAAAAACCTCCCCCAAAATATCATTATCTGGGATGCCTTTCAATGAGTTTCAATCAGAAAACCATTTAAAGTGCCAGTTATCATTGACGAAATTGAAATTCATTTGAAACCCCGGCAGCAGCAGCCGCTTAACTGGCCTAATTAACCAACCAATTCGAAGCTCAAAGCAAGTATAAATCATCATTAGGGAGCCCCAAGCCTGAACCCCCCGAGAGTTGGACCCGTTAATAGAAAAACCGAAGGGGGAAAATAGTTGAAATTTCTATTCGCCACTCAAGCAATTTGGTAAATTGAACGTAACGAAATGGAACTTTGGGGGGCGAACCGACAAAAGCTTTCCGCAAAATCAAATGCCAAAAGGGCTAAGAACACGATAATAATCCTATCAAATGGCCCGAACAACAAGCATCCATTGATCCCAAAGCCCTGCTGCCGGTTCTTCCACAAAATCGATTTTTTAGCACTTTGTTGCCTTTGGCCGAAAACAAAACAGGAACTTAAATACATTTCGGCCATCCATCGCCATCGCTCAGGCTGCGTGTGCCAACAATTATTGCGTCATTAATCAGTCGGCATTTGCAAATTCCCTTGTCTCCCTTTTCCCAATATATCCTCGCACCAATATACATATATATATGTATATGTTTGGGTATATATGTATATGGGAGGACGAATCTGGGCAGCAGCTGGCATGACTTTTGTGTGGCTGAGCGAAAAAGGCAAATCTTCAATTTTATTGATTGTTGTAACCGACTCGGTACAGAAATCCCAGCGAAGGAAGATGAATGAACACTCTTGACGCATGAGACTGGAAAAATTGGGAAAAGGAGTGCTAGAAACATGTTTGACCAGAACTCTTAGATACACTAACAGAAGCTTAGCAGCTACTTCTCTTTGTTATTATTAAAATAAATAGTAATAAAGGTTTTCCTTATACTTTATAATAACTTGGCAGAAGCAGGAAAACGAATCGTTCAAATTAAGTCATGTTCTTGACAAATTTACAACAGTTTCTGGAAAATCCTTTACCCTGTCTTTATAGGCTTCAGTTTCAGCTTACTCATAAAAGAATAAGAGTTGAATACAAAGAAAAACCTGTGTGATGGCATTGGAAACTCAAAGAGTTTTCCGTGTGACTTGCCGGCGGCTGTGAGTCCCCAGATGACTGCAGCGGAAAATCAAGGGAGAGAGAGGGAAAGAGCTCTCTCTCTACGAGTGCGATCCCACTTCTGCCTCCTTGGCCAATGGCCATTTATTGGGCCATTCCACTTTTGTGTGTGCGTAAGACTCCTGGAGGCAAAAGGACCCGAAATGCTTGCGAAACGCATTAAAGGCCTCGCAACACATTTTCATTTTTATTTCCCGCACTCACACTGGGCACATCCCAGCACCCCCCGACTGCCCCACTACCATTTCTGTGTCCAATCGCCCAGCGGCACTCACAGTTGCGTATCAATAAAATATCCATACATGCATGTTAAGTAAGAGCTACCCTCAGCATCGTCTGAGCTGTGATTCCTGCACCCGAAACGAATTGGGATTTAAGTGTTGTACAAGGAGGAAACGGGGGAGAAGGGCTGCCATTGTTGCCGCCGTATAAAAATGAAATGTACAAGCCAGATACTCGCAGGGAGTGAAGGGCATCATCCCGAGCCGGACTTGTAAGCAGTTAGCCAAGAAACGTGCCCGAGGTTATTTGCAAAGAGAACCGAAACCGAACCCAAAACCAAAAGAAAAGGGGAAGCCAGTAAAAGGAAACTTGTCGTTATGTGCTTGTTCAAGTGGTTTTCACTTGATATTGCGTATACGCCGCATTGAACACTCCGGTTACAGTTGCAACTGGGGAGTATCTACTGAAAATTTTCCATAATCTTACATATAAAGGATTTTCCTAAATAAAAACCCTAAAACTAAAACAGCTTAAACTTTAAATGTTTTTGAATTAAGTTTTTTGAATGCTTCTATGCCAAAAAGAATTTATAATTAAGGTATTAATACAATGGTTTCTAAAGGCAATCATTATTGATAAATTTTCTTTATTGGGTTATGCTTTAAGATTCTTATTTCACTTATTTTTTGCATTATAAAACTTATTTTTAATTAATACATATTTAAGAGCTCGATTGACATTACGTTAACGCTGTCATTTTCCGCTCATCCATCCGCTGTCAGCATTAAACTTCACTTAGCCAGCTTGTCAGCTTTTCTACCTGGCAAATCCCTTTGCTTTTAATTTGTTTGAAACACTTCGTTATTAGAGTTTCCACTTAGTTATTGTTGCTATTTTCCTTGTCCGGTAGTTGTTGATTTTGCATAACAAATTCATTAATTTTACGACAACAAGTTAACGAAACTTTTGCCTTGGCCATCAGTGTGAAGGACCTGAATGGGGAGAGCACAGGACCTTCAAGGCATTCACGTAGCTGGCCCGTAGCTGGAACTTCCATTGTGTGTGTGTGCGATTTAATCTCGGCAAAAGTTTTTGCCTTTGCTTCATTCAATTGTTGCCGTTTTTATTGTGCAAATTATTATTGTTAGTCAATTGAATTAATTTCGCGCACAGCTTCTCGACACACTCCACATTCCCATTGCTTTCCACGGAAAACGATTTGCTGAATTCAATTAGTTTATTGTGATTTTATTTGCGCCAGCAAAAAAGTTTCTCACAACCATCAGCAGCAGCGGCGTGAAAATGCCCCGAAGAAGTGGAAGTAAATTGAAATGCTAAGGAAGAAAGTTTTTCCGGCATTTCCATTTGCCCGAAATTAATGGAATTCCCTTCAGTTAAGCCACCAGCACCACCCTTTCAATTAGGTGTGTTGGCTCTCTCATAAATAGTTCCAGCTTCGATACTAACGTTTTTAATGTTTTTTCTTTTCATAGCTGCCACTCTTTATTCCCAAAGTTTAGAATTTCGCTATTTGCTTTCGATGCACGTTCGTCCCTGAACTTTTATTATCGAAAATAATCGAGTTTTAATGTCCAGCTAGGAGCCCCCAGAAACGGTCACATAAATAAATAAATGTGTTGGGCGTAAAAAAAGGCAAAGGCTTCAAATGGCATTTAAATTCGCTTATGGTTCTTTTGAACTTGAGTCGTTATCAAGATGCCGGTTACGATTATTCTACGATTTTTGGGGGCTGGGCGACGGCGCCTTTAAGGCACTCAAGCCTAATTGTCATAACTTAGGTCCCCCAGTGCGTATACGTAATATGTTTTATTGTGTTTGCCCCCAGGCAAGGCTTTTGAATTATGTAGCTGCGAGCCATGGAAGTATTATGCACATAATTAGATTTATCTAGTCTGGCTAGGGCTCTCCTTTATTCCTTCGAGTTCCGTCTTTGAGCTTAAAGTCTCGCTGGAAATTCTTTAACTCATTTCGGCTGCTTTATTCTTTATTTATAACTTCCGTTAAAAGTTTCTTTTATAACCCGCGCACACACACCTTTTCCCATTTTCACACCTTCATCATCATAAAACGCATATACGCCACGGACCCAACCACGCACACACAAAGACATGCCACAGTGGAACAAGCGTATCATTGGCATGCCAAAAGCCCATAATCCTACTTCGGCTGGCTTTTAGCGGATTAAAACTTTTCAGTTGAGTGCCCGGAACCGAACGGAGACTATCTCCCCGATGCGCCCCTCCTTGGCACTGGAATCTTGATTGTGTTATTAACTAGCGTAAATGGGTGTTCCAGACAGGCCACAGTGCGTATCAGGAGTATAGGAAGCAAGTTCGAGTTCATCGAAAACAGTTTTGTTTTCGATATGTTTGTAATAATTTATGTAAATGTTACATCGATTTCTCTTACTTAAATTGCAGTGTAAATAAATAGTTATTTGGTGACAAAGATGAAATGAATTAAGATTTTCAGCAGATCTTTAAAGAGTTTTAGCAGAGTTTAATACTTAAAAAAGAACTAGGAGTTATTTATTTAAATTTCTATACAATAATCTTAACGTTTCTTTATCGTAAATGAAATGTATAGCTACGTATGTTATATTTTATAAAATATTTCAATAGTCGTGTAGTCTATTAGGTAGGTAGAGGGATGAGGTTCCTTACTAGAGCCTTTTCTTAGAGCTAGGCTCCTTTTAGGTAAACTAATAATAACAAGTTTAATTTAGGAAATATACTACTTATAATAATATGAATATTTCCTAAATTATGAAATAATCAAGTTATGAAACGTTACATTTGTGAGGAAAAACTGCAACTCAACAATCACACACATAATACACCTTTACACAATTCCTTTTTAACTGCCCTTACACCCCCGCTACGCACTGTATCAACAGATATGGCCTGTGGCAGCTCATTTGTTGCTTGTTTGGTTATTTCAATTAAATGTTAATAAAATTGTCTGACCGAAAAAACTAATTTCGGTGCTTATTCGTGTGGACAGAGCCCAGGGAGGGAGGGAGGTCAGCGGGCGAGACTAGAAGGAAATGGAAAATTAGGGAGCAGACATGAAAGAGAGAGAGAGAGAGAGAGAGAGAGAGAGAGAGAGAGAGGGATGCAGTAACTGTGCGGTCTCCAAATTGGCCAACTTAAGTACCGTTACGTTCTAGTTTAGCATTTCCTTTTTCTTCGTGCCGTTTGCCAGGGTTTTCCCTTTTTGCCAGGAAAAAGTTTATGGTAGCGCTTACATTTCCCTAGCCATTAATTCTACCTTGCTTTTCAATTAGTGTTGCCGCCTGCCTTCGGACCGGTTTCCTTGGCCAGTTTTGTCTTTTATCGCTTCCCTCCGTCGCGCCGCCCTCCGCTTCTATATGTATATATCCTGATTTATGCTGTCGTCCTGCAGGGAGGGACGGATACTCCCTCCCACACTGGAGCCTCGCCAGATGGCTTGAGGTGACTGCAGCGGGCTTATCTCTCTCGGCACCTCCCTTCCTGCCATTCGCCTAGATCCCTCTGCCTTTTATCCCGTTCCCTCCATCTTAACTAACTCGTCTTCATTTCTCACTTGGCTGCGTATTTGCTGGGTGTTTGCATGGCATGGTATATAGCCGTGGAGGTCGGAGCTGTCCATCGGTTTGTTAGTATTAGCCATGTTGGCCATGTCTATTGGCCAGAAGGTGTCGTGTTGATAAATTGCCTAGCAAACAGGGTTGGCAGGTGGTTGGTTAGAGCTTGTGAGTTGCAGGTATTTGCTTTAAGATTCTTTCTGTATTTTATATGTATATTTGGGGGGATATTTTCCAATCAATTGGAGATAGCAATCTATTTATTTACATATTTCTTTAATAACTTAATACGTAAAAGTTGCAACCCTATTGACATTGTTCTTTGTCAAAGGCAACCTTAATGCGGTTCAATTTATTAAAAACTATGCTTGGGTTGTATTTTAAAGTATTTTTTATGACCCTTAATATATATTTTATAAAATTTATATATTTAATTCCTTGGAGCACAGCGACAACCCTTTCTGGGATAATGAATCTTTAGTATTTTCCTCACTATGCAAATTGCAAAATCGCTGGCATTTGAAACGCGCTAACACCTGCTTGAAGGCTTAACCAAACACAGGCAGGACCTCCTTTCAGCGGCCACGCCCACCCAGACAGACCCCGGCTTTTCCTAGAGGATTTTCCAGCGCATTCGCTTCTGGCTTCTATCAGTGTCGTTTTGTTATTTATCCTGCGTGCCTCTTGACGCCTTTGGGGCATGCCACTTAACACACATCGACCGCCGCTCCTGCCACGCCCCCTTTGTTGGGCGGGTGGATTGAAAAGGTGGGTGGGGGAGTTGCTGTAATCTTTTCTTGAGCTTTGCGTGCAATGCGTCGCGTTATTTGCTTTTCATTCAGCTTTCTTCTCCCTTTTTTTTTGCTTTGCTCTCTGCTTTTTTAATTTATCATGTCTATTTGTTTAGTGTTTGAGCCTGGCCCGTGGCGTGTAGTACAAGTGGAGTCCTTTTTCCTAGCTGCGAGTCCTGCTGCTTCTCCTGTCCTGTTCATTTGTTATCGCTGTTTGCTTGTGTTGCTCTTGCAGCTTTTCACTTTTGAATGTTGCGGATTTAAGCTCTTTTTTGTTTCTTTTTTTTCGTTGTGGTTTTCCACTTAGTCGATCGTTTTTTGTTTTGTTTCCTAAATGAAACGTCCCTTGGCTTTGCGGATTTGCTCTGGTTTCCTTTTCCTCCTTGGCAGTTTTTCCCATATCCCCATATCCCTTTTCATCGTGTAACCGCCTTGTGGTCAGGCTGCTCTGTTGCTAGTTTGATTAGGTTTCAGCACTAATTGAAAATCATTGAATGAGGTTTCCCCATCGCCATGAGTCCTGGTAATTTGTTGTCTTTTAATTAATTTATGTCGAGTGTTAGTAGCGAAAGATGCGGTCACCGTTGGATGATTGAAAATTCAATAATTTACCAGCTTGAAACTCGGTTTAAAGAAAGTCTTATACAAGAAATTGAATATTTTATCAAATATTTTGATCAAAAATGATAAAAGAGCAAGGAAGGTGAATTCTTCTTAAAGATTCTGATACCAAAGCATGACTTCAGATTCAATTGTATTTTTTATAAAGTGGTTTCTAATATTTAATTCAAAACTTCTACTGTTTTCTGACCAGAATAATTAAAGCCTGGCAATCAAGCTATAGTAATTCAAAATATATTTCCTTAAAAGGGCTTCCCTTGGGCTATTTATCTTTGCCAACTCTGAATTCGCTTTCGAAACAAACCACGAACAACAATGCAAACAAATGAGAGCAGGGCTCAGATAGAAATTCTCTGTCGTATCTCGAGACACTCGCTGCCGCAAATTAAATCAAATTCTTGCTCAGACAGCGCAGGAGAGATAAAGACCGAAGGAACCGGGGAGATTCATCACTGGAACACGCACACACACACACAACAAGAACAAACACAGGGTTCGTGACAGTGACAGGACATCTTATTTAATTTCCAGGACTCAGGGCTCAGGACCAGGACCTGATTCCGCATCGGAGAACTGGAAACCGAGCATAACATTAATTTTTGTTAATCTATTTTCAAGTTGCTCTGGTCAGCTGCAGCTGTGTTCCCCTTTTCCTGGACCGCAAGTAAATATGCTGTCATTAATTTAAAACTTGCACAAACAAACCGAAAACTTCCCTGCTGTCTGACAGCCGCTGTGAGCTTCTGAGAGTTATGTTCATTAGCAGAGAAGCAATCCAGGGGAGGCGGCATAGACCAGGGGGGAGCGAAGAAAGCCAGAAGCCAGAAGCCTGCGAGACTCTGAGAATTTAGTTGGAATTCCTAATGAGCGAGAGCGGCAAATCTAACCCAAATATGTCAAGACGATGGCTTGGTATTTTGTGTGCCCTGTGCTTCTGCAGGGTGCAATGCTCCAAGAGGGTCAGCAGGTGTGTGGGCACTGAAATAAATGTCTTAGTATAATTATTGGATTCAAAAATAGGCGTGTTTAATGAGTTATTTTGAAGACTTATCTTCAGATTACAAAATTATTAGAAAATATAGTGAATAGGAATAGGACGGAACTCATTTGAAATTTAGATTGCAGTTACTGAATGGCATTGAAAATAGTTTGGCTTTAGTTTAACTATACTTCGAACGAGTTTTGGCTATTTGGCAGATCCTGCAGAAAGTTTATTACGGGTTTCGCCACGAAATCGTTTTACAAACTCAGCTACCAATCGGACTACGAGCCAAAATCATTCTTTAAATAACCTGCATACAAATTTGGCAGTTATTCTTTCGCTCTCTTATTAATAATATTTATTATTATTATTTAAAAGCCTCAAAAGTATTACACAAATTTCTTGCAGTGCTGCCATGTGTGTGCAAAGTGGGTCTCTTCAGTTTGCTATGCATGTGCTAAAGTGTTGATACAAGTTACTTTTGCCATCCTCAGCTCAGCCCCTCGTCGTCCTAACACACTGACACACTCGCCACGTGAAGAAGTGCCTCGCTTGGTCCGCTCCGCTCTGCTCTGTCAGTGTCTGTAGCTGTATCTATCCCTGTCCCTGTCCCTTCAGCTGGCCATAAACCACAGCGGAGACAGGGATGGCGAGAGATAGAAAGGATGTGGGGGAATCCCAGGACCCCGGGTTCAGACAGCTGAGCACGTAGCATGACGAGTTGACAAAGTGCATCACGGTGCACCATGGTGCAGGTCTTGCTTGCTGGCTGTTTACACAGCTCAAAAAATGTCTAATCTTGTTTGCTTTAATTATTTCGCACATTATTAAATTAATTTGCAAAGAGTTTACCTTACCATCCATTACAAACATCTATAATAAGTGGTGTTTGTTGTCAAATTTCGGACTCTAATTAATTGAAATTGGTAAAGTTGAGTCGATGACACGTGTGTTTGTCTTTGAATTTAATTGCATTAAGAAATCTAAATTGAGTTACAAAATGTCAGCCGGAGCAGAAGTACCATTATATACTTTCTTCTAATTGGTAAATATGAGTACTGGATATGGAAATTAAATTGAAAGCGAAGGAATAGTAAATATGTTAAAGTTTACTGGGTTGGAAATGATTGCAAATTCATGACATAAATACATTTAACGATTGCCCAACTCAAAACAGTTAGTAAAGAAAACTTTAACATGCTTCTTCTTTTATCCTTTAAAACCAACACAAAAGCAGGAAGCAAAACCTGTGCAGTATACCCCTAATTAAATATTTTAAATTTCGGGCAGTGCAAATACAGTCGCCACGTAAATTAATCTACCCACTCGGCGCATGTAACTCGCTCTGGCTTCCGCTCCTTTGAGCCCTCCATCGCTTTATCTCCATATTCACATGTGCATTTGGTTACATGTTCGCGCGTATTTCCCTCATGGCTTGTTTCAACCGTCCTTTCCGCTTCCCCAGCCATTTTCCCTTTCGCCGCATTCATTTGTTGGTTTTCTTATTTCAGCTCGAATTTGTGTTTTATAATTTATGCGCATTTTTTATTAAATATTTATGCTTGTTCCGAGTTCTAAGCCACACAACAGCAACGACAACCGACCGCCGCCACTCCCCGCCTCCTTCGGGGGATCATTGTCGCTCATTTCCCTTTATGGCGTATTTACGCTCTAAAGCGTGTAAATGTTTTCCATTCCATTGTTTTTCCCCCCCTGTGCTGACATGTTGGAGGGGGTATGAAACGGTAGTGAAAGGCTTTCGGTTGGGGTCACAATCCTTTCCAGCCCACACGCATTGTCATAAATAGTTTTGTCAAAGCAACCACAGAAACTTAAACGTAAGTTTTCAAACATTTTCGGCTAGCAGAGATTCTTGGTCAACTTGGCGAAAATTTCCTGGAATTTTCCTTACTTTCCCTTTCTCTTTTGGTATTTTGCCATCAGGTATTTTAGTTAAAATTTTTGTTTTTTGTGGTAATGTTTTCAGAACTGACAATTTGCATTTGTGTAAAATAATAAATTCTGTTGCCTAAAAAAATTGTTGGGTTATTATTTCTGTGCTGGAATTCTTATTGATTTAGTAAATGGAAGTATGTGCTGGTAACTAGCTTAAATTTGAAACTACATAGCTGCTAAGGTGGGAAAATATGTTAAAAAAAGCTAGAAACAAATTTGTTACACTTTCTATTAATACAAAATTAAATATAAATAATAAATATATATAATCACCCCATTCTGTATTAGTCAAATGCCCTCAAGGCTCAGTTTTGCGTCAATGTATATTCCTAAAAAAAGAAACAACGAAAGCAAAAAAATAAACAACATAAAATAAACTAATATAATACAAAACAAGACTCTATTTAACCAATAAAATTCTTGGAAACTATGTCCAATCTTACGAGTAAAAGATTACTCCTTCGATTGCATAATTGTAATAAATAAATTCCCCGTGTGTGTTGCCAGGATATAACAAATAAATCTTCACTAGTTGCACCTCGAAGTGCAATTAATTTGAATGTCAAAAAGGGAAAAATAAATAAATTCGCCCGTCCGAGTGATCGATTGATTGACAGTTTGATTGGCAAACGCACAGTTCATGGTTGAGTCAAAGGAAACAAATGCGCCATGACCACGACAATAACGGCGAAGATTGCGCAACAGCAGCATCAACAGCAGCAACAGCAGCATCAGCAACAGCAGCAACACCAACTGCAACAACAACAACAACAGCAGCAGGTATCCAGTAACATGAATGGTTTTCGTATTACTGGCTATCCAGCGGCTGCCACACCCCCTACACGCCCCAATCCCATTTATGCCAAGCCCAACGCCCACGAGTTGGACCTGCACATCAGTGAATCGCTTATGTATCCCGGCAGCACTCAGCAGCAGCAGCATCAGCAGCAGCAACACCAGCATCAGCTGCAACAAACGCTGCAAAGCTCGCCCGGTCCGCCGCCTCAATTGACAAGCCTGCTGCCCAGTTCCGGACTGCCGGGAGCCGCCCAGCCCATCGCTCTCAAGGGCAACAATCCCTTCCTGAACAGCCCCTCGCCCACGGAGGTGGCGCCCACGCCCAGCGTGTCCGCCTCTATTCCCACACCAACGGCAATGTCAGCGACCATTTCGAGCAACTATGAAATGCCCGAGTACGCGGAGCCGTCGCGACTACGCGGTCTGAAGCAGCGACCTCATAGCATCGCAGTGGGTGGGGCAGCTGCCTCCAGCTTCGTGGACTACAATGCCCAGCAGCAGCAGCGACTGCTGCAACTGTCCCGCCAGCAGCAGCAGTTGCGAAACGCGGTAACGGCGGCAGCGGCCACAGCAAATGGGGGCTGCGGCGGTGGCGGTGGCGACAAGGAAGCCCTGTATGCAGCACTCTTTCAGCAGTACAGGCAAAGTCCCACCAACGGGCAGCCAGCACCACCAGTGCCGTTGCACAGAAAGCCTGCGGTGGCTCCGGTGGTGCCTCGTCGCTCGCAGAGCACGCCCAGGCCACCCCTGCAGCCGCAGCAGCAGCAACAACAGCAGCAGCAACAGTCCGTCCTGAAGGGCCAACTCAATGGCAATGGCACTCAGCGGCCCAGGAGTTTGGATCGCTTCAATGGCGGTGTCCACACGGAAGCTCCGCCCATTCCCCTGAGGCGCTTTCCCAACGGAACGAGCAGCACCAATGGAGGCACACTGTCGCGCCAAAAGAGTCCCAAGAAGAGCAACAGTGCGGACAATATGCTCATGAGTCCGTCAGGCAGTCAGGTGAACACCATGCGGCACTCGATTAGCTTTCACGGCGGCCAGGAGACGGAGAACGGGCCGAAGGGCGATCAGGCCAGGCCCATGAGTTATGCGGCACCTGCCCCGGATCAGGCCTACCTGGAGCACCAGCTCAGGGCGTACTCGGAGCAGCTGAGGACCATAACCGAGAGCGTGCGCAAGTACTCGGAGCAGGCCAAGCTGCTCTCGGAGCTCAAGAGGCAGCAGCAAATGGCCAAGCAGAGCCAGACAAATCTCAATCTGTTGACGCCAACGACCTGCAACAATGGGGCCACGGGCAACTTTCAGCCGAACATGATTTCCCCGGAGATAGTCAGCAAGTCCCTGGCCTCGCTCTCCACCAGCCAGGCGAACGAGGCCCAGACGCCCTCGAATCAGCTACGACTCTTTCTGGACAACATACGGAGCAGCATGCGGCAGGAGTACCAGCAGCACATGCCCGAGGATGTGCTCAAGCCGACCTCCACCTTGAAGCGTAATGGAGCGGAGGCAGCGGCACCAGGTGCTGGTCCTGCCTCTGTCCCCGGTAATGCTCCTGCCAAATCGGAGCCTGAGGCCGCACCCACGCCCTCGGATCAGCTGAGGCAGTTCCTAGATGCGATACGCGCCAACAAAATACCTGAGAGCGTGGACAAGCCCAAGATGACCAGCTCGCAGACCCTGGACTCGTTTATATCGAAGCCCTTGCAGATGCCCGATGTGACATCCGGCACCCCGGGCGGCGGGGTAGCTTCAGCAGCACCTGGAGCCGGAGTGGGGGCAGCCAATGGCCAGGCAAATGGCCTGCCCACCCGCCGGAGGCCAAAGAGCAGCATTTTGCCCAGCAGCAGCAACGGAAAAATGGAGCAGCGGGAGCACTCCCTGGTGACCTCCGAGAGCTTCCACCAGATCTCGGACAACCTCCGGCTGATGAGCGAGGACCTTCAGGCCCTGAGCCCCAGCAAGGCTGTGCCCAGCTCGGCCAGCAGCAACAGCCTCAAGAATCTGGCCGCCAATGGCAACAGCTCACTGACCACGGAACTCAGGGTCATAACCAGCTCGCCGTACAGCACCTCCCCCAAGCTGCAGCAGATGGTGATGAGCAAGTCGAACAGCTCGCTGGGGTCGGTGACCACGCCCTCGAGTGCCACCACCACGCCCTCCACCGCACCCATGATCACCGACTTCAACGAGATCCTGGACAGCTTCCAGGCCATGGCCGACAAGTACAAATCGAAAGGTTCCTACGACTATTTGCGCAAGTGCTCGGAGGCCCTGCGGCAGCACTCGTTGCAACTGAAGTTGCAGCAGCAGCAAACACACCTGCAACACCTGCCCCACCAGCAGCAGCTTCAGCAACAGCAACACCAGCAGCAGCAGTTGCAGAACGGCTTCGCAAGCGACGACAGCAGTTCGTGCAGCACCACTCCCGGCAGTATCCGGGAGGCGGTCCAGAACCTACTCCTGCAGCCGAGAAACGGTTTCCAGATCCTCGACGATCGCATGCGGCTGTTTATCGATATTATCGATAGCCAGGATCGATTGAGTCAGGTGAGTGAATGAGTCAAATAATTGTTTGCTCGATTTTCTGGTAGTTTAAATATTTAAAATATACAATTATTTATTTGTCAGATTAGAAAGCTGAATATTATTCGAGCTTTTATATATTTCTGTACGCAAAAATCGATTTTAAATCGATACATACTACTTTTACTATTAATTAAATTCACTAAGCATAAAGTTTTAGATACATTTCGTAGCTTTGTTAAGTCAGCAGCTGGGTTTACTACATTATTATTACCTCTCCTTTAAAACTTTTACTTTATTTATTAAAATCTATTATTTTTCTTGCAGGTATGTACTGGTTTCGACCCATTAAAAAGTGAATTGAATAGAGTAAGTCAAGCATGTTAGCGAATACATTTAAGAACAGCCCATAAAAGCAAATGTATGTACATCAGATACACTTTAACTGCCTTACATTATTCATCATCTTCGAAATGACCAGGCCCGGGTCAATGTGCTTATCTTGGGCTGGCCAAAAGTCCCACCTCTCCTTCTTCGGGACTAAAAGCCATCAAATCAGTTAATGACCCAGAAAGTTAAACTGGGCGGGGGCCTGGATCAATTTCCATCAATTTTCACCAAATTTGCTCAGAGCCAATTAATTTTAATAAACTACAAAGTCATTTTGCTGCGGCAAGTAAACTAATCTCAGCCGGGCCGAAATTGAAATTTTAATCAACAATTCCTCGGCGGCATAGAGGCCATAAAACTTGACACACGCACACACACCGGGTGACGGGGAAGTAATCAAGTGAGACGACGTGTCGGGGAAAATTCCCAAAAGTAGATAATCATAATACCCGCCGCACTACACCTTTCCCTCCGCCGTTGATATGCTAAATAAATCAGGTCCCGAGCGGAAATGTCTGCTGTCATAATAACACCTTTTTGGTCCAGCATTGTCCTTCGCCTTCTCGTGACATAAAACAATATTGCTAATGACAAATGGGAACTATGTAGTTCTAATTGTGGCTTTTGTCTGGCACGAAGATCTCTGGCCCGGCCTGGCTTATCGCACATTGCCCTTACAGGACTTGAGCTTAATTTAAATTTATGTGGTCTCTCCTCATTCCGCCGGGCAAATGTTTATGTGTGAACGTGTTGGGGTTCCTGGGGGAGACATGAACTGCTGGAATTGAGTTTGTATGTCTCCCGCGATGAGCAAACCGAACAAACCGAAAAATCTGTAACCCAGTGTCTTGGTTTGGGTTTAGGAATCAATATTTTCCGGGGGAAAAGAGAGTTTACCTTTGTAAAGTTAATTAGTTTATATAAAGCAACTAAGAAAGGTATAGTTGAGTGTGTGAAATATCCTGTACTTAAGAATTTATGCACTTAAATTAGGCGACTAAGGCTATAAGGAAAAATTTTATTTAATAAGTTAAATATTCCGGGCTGTTTATGTTTATTTTCATATACAGCTTCCACAAAGCCTCGAAGCTTAATGCAATTCAACTAATTAAAAAGACTATGTCTTCCTCCCGGAAATAAATATAATTAAGCTGAAAAGAGCCATCCTGTGCATAACTGAGGATTAATGCTCCTGGCACCTTTATTTCTGCATAAAATGTAAAACTTGTACTACATATAAATTGCCATTACTATAGTTCTCCTACATATATTTTTGAGCGCAACAATTTAAGAGCCCGAGGCAGCTTATTTGTTTCATTTAGGAACATTGCACTCGTATTTGTGTTTTGCCAACGCAAAATGCAAACAATAAAAGTTGAATGCCACTACCACCCATGACAAACACAGTGCTGCCGAAAAGTATGCCTTTCATAATGCAATTGCAAACAATTACCCAGGACTGAAGTAATTGCATTTTCAGTGCACACACACAATTCACAATTTACAATTTGCATTACAAAGTAATTATTTCTGCAACGGTGAACCCCCCGGCGGAGAGAAAAAACCCCCAGCTTTCCCGCCGTCCACCAACTTCTCTCACCCAAATTTCCCCAGTTTTGTTTAGTAAATGAAGTGCAAAATCAACGCGTTGTCGCCGGGGCCAACAACAAGCCACCTTTCCGGCCATTCCCACTATTGACAGCCCTGGCCGAATGACATTTATTTTAATTAGCTTCGCATGCCAGCGCTACGGGTGTGTGCATATGGCCCCAGAAGGACCCTAGCGCCAGGACCCGGAATTCACTTTTAGCCGCGGCGCAATTAACAAATGCAATTTTGTGGCCTTTAATGTTTATTGTGTGCATTTATTTGCATCGAGGGCATGGAGGGTATGTATCAGTATGTATCTGTAGTGGGTGTTTGTGTGCGTTCGTTGTTTGCAGAGGCGTGAAAACCCAAAAAAATAACTTTTTAATTACTATAACGGACATTGCGGTTAATTACACTGGACAACATGGACGGCGATAAGCCAATTTGTATGGGTTCAATGTGTCTCTCGTGGCCGTTGTAATAGCGTTGATTGAAATAACGAACTAGGGGGCTTAAAATACATTGTATTTTTGTTTTAAATGTTTTTTGTGTGGCTTATTAATGAGCTGCCTTTTAAATTAAGGAAATAAAGTGTTATTACTGATCATTGAGCAGCTAAGTTTGGATTTTTGCCCATAATTCTTTGCTTTTGATCTAGACAATATATAATAGTAAAAAGTTTTGAATTCTTAAAGCTTACTGTAAATAAAATATAGAAAAATTACATTACACTAACAAGCAAACATACCAACAATTTGTTGTGAAATATTTATGGTCAACTATATCCATTTAACTCTAAATTATTCCTGATTTAGCGACGAAAAACTAAAATTTGCATTCGGTGCGTATGCATCATGTTCTCATTTTAAATATTACAAAAATTTATATATACATATATACTCAAACTAAACATTTTTACTCCCTAATTACGTTATTTATTCGCCAATGTAATGCCTACAGATGGCCGGCAGTAAAGTGTAAGCATTTTTTTTCACGCTATTTGATTAAAAACCGCAAAGGCAACCATCAAAGTGCGTGCTTAAAATAATTGCAATTGTCAAGCGCTGAAAGCCGTGAGGCTCAGGTGGTCATAATGAAAGGTGGGGCATGCCATGGCCATTGTCAACGGCTTTCAATTGGAGGCTCAAAGCGCCCTGTTTGCCCGCCTGCCACGCCCCCTTTCGGCCCCCTTGACCGTGTCGCTTATTAATTGCATGTCATAAATCATGATTATGCCACTTGCTGACCAACCGCTGGGCTAGTCGCAGTTATTATTATTAATCTTTGTCGCCCACACACACACACTCGCTCACAGCTAGAAATCCTCCGAGGAGGGGGCGTGGCAGGAAAGGTAGGGGGAAATAGTCCCGAGAGAGTCGGAGCATAGCCATATGTTGGGTCCATGTAAATTGCGATGTTCATTCCGGCGCGCCGGCCTATCTTGATTAATTGCGAAAGTTTACCAGGACACAGGGCCAGTTCACAGGACACAGGACACTGGTCCGCGGACCCATGGAAATATGTCAGCTGCTTCCCTTTTCGGGAAAGAAAAACATTGGCAACAAGAGTGGCCAACGAGAGCCATAACACGCGTATGTTGTCTCGTAAATTGGTTTTAATATTTAAAGCACTTCATTACTTGCACCGCGGTGATGCACTGTAAAAAAGGATATGGTGAGATGGGGAGCAGAGAAGAGGCGGTGAAAAGACAGAGTTGGAGCAAAAAAGACAACACCCTGTTAAGCCACCGAAAAGAATGCTACAAGCTGCCGGCTTAATCAAGTGAAATTGAATCAACTTGTTTGTCGTCGAGAGAGGCGCCAGAGAAAACTGAAAATTCAATTTCTTAATTTGCTCCAATAAATTTAAAGAGTAAGGAAAGTTAACACTGATGTGGTAAGTTAAACCGATGTAACGATAATAAATCCTTCAACAATGTTTAAAATCCATTTAAAATGCATGTAAAAGCATTACATTGCGACATACTTACACACATTTAATGTAGTGTGATTCTATTGCTACATTAGTTTACAATTGGAATGTGACGTACAAAATATAAATAAATTTAATTTTAAACAAAATTAATTATAGGTTAATGGTAGTTTTCGAGAACAAGACGTGACAGAAAAATCCGATAACTTCCTAAAGGAACGCATTTCGTACATTAGCTCATTAGCCCAGTTTATTTTTGAAATCCATATTGGATGTCATTGAATCACTGGTCACACTGGCAATGTTCTTTCCTGAACCGGACTCCGATCTAGCCTTTCCATGGAGTGTATAACCTAACATCCGAGTTTCTCAAGTCAATAGTCATACACCCTATGAAATCTCAGTTTAAAACACTTAATCCGGACACCTTTTAATTGATTCTGCCGAGTACTGTCAGTCATATAGCACTATATATAGCTTTCATAGAAAACATCGGGTAAAAATGAAACAATTTAATGCATGCAACTTTGGGTGCTTAAAATATACATTCCATTGACAATGTATAAGTTAATGGGTAAACTTAATTGGGTATAAGTCTTGGGTGATTACCCTGGTTTTTTTATATGTAGATTCAGCATATATATCAGTACAAATTTTGTATTTTCAGCTAACACTCTTTTAAGAGATTCCAAACTCTTCCTATTCAAATTTCTGCACAGTTTGCATATTTGTCCTCCTTGTATTTTTAAAGCACGAAATATAAGCTCTACATGGACGAATATAGTCAGAAGATGCTGCAACTGTATTTAAAATGATTATTAAACTTAATAAATTGCAAACATGCAAACGTAATTAAATAAATACCAATCGTAAGTGATGTTTTCTTAGCAAAACATTTCAATTGCATTGAAAGTGGCTTTCTAGTCACAAGTCAATAGGGGGATTCTGTTTGGATTAGCTTCCACCTCGACTTAGAAAGTAGGGAAAGATATCGAAAGCTATCAAAACTGGAGGGCGAAGCTTGCGTTGGAGTGAACAATTTCATTTTTTACCTGTCCTGCGAAAACAAAGCAAAGGGAGATCTAAGCCGGCATCAGACGAGGCGAAACTGTTTGCATGCTTTCAGGCGCCTCGGCATCTCTGACAGGGCGTCATATGCAATACCCAACAAAGTGCATCTGCGTTGCGATATATGTATGCATACTCCCGCTCGCACACACACTCTGCGGCAGCTTCAGGCAATTGAAGGCAGATTCTTGTCTTTTCCATTTTTTGCCTGCTGATTTTTGACATATTTTCTCTGGCAGCAGCAGCAACGCCGGCAAACAAACTAACAAACTTCGGGGTGTTTTTCAGGTGCAACTGGGTTAACATGGCTACGATGGAAATTGCTGTAAGAAAAATGGGGTGGCATGGGTTGGCGGGAATGCAAATGCTGTCAGAAAATGGATACAACAAAAAGGAAAAAGGAAAAAATAAGTGGAAAAATCTGAAAAACTGCTCGCAGTAAACGAAATGCATTCGCCGTTTTTGCAATTTGTTCAGCCACCCCCAAAGCTCGCTTTTTGAGCATATGCAACAGCTCAATTTTGTATTGAATGGCCCTGCACTTGCCTCAAAATCTGCAGATTTTCCACGGATTTTTTTTTTTTATTCCTGTTCAGATTGTTTGTTTGAATGGCAGCTTCATTAATGCGAATATTCAGCCGGCAGACAATGGGCTGAGATCGGGAGCTTCTGTTTTAATGTCACTGACTTCGTCGTTCTTCGCTCTCCTGTGCCTGTGTCTGTGCCAAGCTGATGAAATCAAATTGCAAGCAATTACTTTAATGCTGCCCCTGTCAACGCCCCCTCTTTCACCGCATCTCGTACTGTCGAGGAGTGCAAAAGACCGCAACTCGTTTGCGGTTCTCACAGTCGGCGTATTTGAATGGAACCGCCATTAACTGCGGTGAAAGGAGTGCGTATATCCTTATACATATACGAAAAATAAAGTGTATCTGCCATCGGTGTGGTAATGATTACAGATTTGATTGATTGCAATTGAATTCGGGAAAATGAAGCAAGATTTCGTTGGCATTTCCTTTTCTCTCTCGGTCTCGCTCGGTGGATTGTTAATGATGTGTGCCGATGTCTGAACTATAATTAAGAGAAGAGCTCCGCAGAAAATTAATGAAGTTACCGATCGGTGGCAGAAGCTGGTTTTTAATTTAATAAAAACCTTGTGTCTTTAATCAAAAATATTGGAGTCAATTAAGCCAAGAACCAAGAGCAGTTGCAGAGTTATGACTTTATTTAATTTAATTCGTAGTTTTATTTAGAGCTTAGCCAAGGAAATACGTGAAATCATTATTACATAATTTGTACCATACTCCATTTTAAATAAAATCATATTTATTCTTCATAAAATATTATCTTGTAATGGTAAAAAAACAAATTTATTGTCAAACATCTTATTACATTTGCAAGTATTGATTTATATTTTCCTTTTTATTCTTGATCCCTTCAAAGTAATTCAATGATTGTTCTCCAATTATTTTGACTGTAATTTTCAAGGATTACTAAAGTTTTCTAGGTTTCACTCAAAATATTATAAAATCCAAAGTACATATTCTAGCTATTAATTTTCAGTCGTAGATGTAATTTAATTTATGCAATTTCCACAAAATACCTTAATTTTAAATATCAACCCAGAAACAAAAAATACCCAACATTATTATTTTCAAATATAAAACCTCATCTAGTGACATTTAATTCTATTGACGCCTTCTATTTGAATAATTTTGCATCAAAAACCCCCTTCGAAAACAGTAGAAACTCCTATTTGGTATGCAAATGCCACGCCCACCGCCTCTCACATGACCGAAACGGAACCTTATATTTTCGATGACTTGTTTTCGTTGCACATCTTAGCATCGATTACATTTTTGCCAAATTGAATTGTGCAGCAAGGACTGAACATAGGAAAACAAAAAATAGAATAAAGAAAAGAAAATGGAAAATGGAAGGAAAAAGAAATTGCTTCCTTGCATGTTTTCCAACCCAGTCTCCATGTGGGATGAAGAGGGGCCCGGGCTGCGTTCGGAAAATTGGGTTGCATGATGACAAGAGTTGAATTCGATTGAAGCCGACATGCTGGCAAAAAGAGGGAGCACAATTTGCATCGATGCGCAATTTACGGCCTAAATGTCAATTTCACTTAAGACCGACTTTCACTGGGTTTTATTCTACTCCTTCGATCGTAAAGTTAAGGCGCTTTAAGCTGGTGTCCTGTTGACTCTTTAAGTATAATTAGTAGGCAAAGGACGACAGCGAATGGTAGAGATAGAGAGAGGGCTAGGCAAACAGAAGGAGATAGAAAAGCTTGACTTTTCCAGAGTGCACTGCATCAAAGTCAAAATGGCGGTCGAGTGTGTTAGGCGAAGGAGTGAGACATTTGCAGATGCCTGACGGATTGGCCCTCTTTTCGGTCCGTCATAATTTCAGCTTAGAGTCGCTTTTGGACAGTGGAACGAAGCTAACAGAACGAAGCTATGTGTTTGTTATTAGAAAATTTGTTTGAAATTCGAAAAGAAAACATCAGAAAAAAGGACAAAAAATGTGTTTTACTACATAGTTTTATTAAGGTAAATATTTCATTGCAATATTTTAAAATATGTCAAATTTCGATACTTTCAACTTTACGAGAATTTCGATCGTTTTGAGCGCTATATTTTTGTCGATATTACTTTACTTCCTCGACTAACCAATCACTTAACCCTTTTTAACTAAGCTAATAATTGTTTCCCGGTCTGTGTAAGTTTGACTGTCATTCCCTTCCACTTTTAAAGCTCCTCCTTTTGTCAGACAGATGAAAATGCAGGCACAGAAGGCAAAAGGATAATTGCAATCCCCGCTAATGCTGGAATGCTGGCGAATGTGCACCGGCTTTGTCTCGGCAACAACAATCGTCACTCAATTACTCCCTGAGCTTTGATGCATTTTCCTGGCGCGCCCACCGCCCACCCTGCATTATCCTTTGTCAATCTCTGGCGGGCATTGTTGACATTTGTCAACGAACCAGTTTTCCCCCAGACGCGTTCTCGCTTTTTTCGGGATTTATTGTGTTTAATGTGTTGAAAAGTCTCCTTATTTATGGCAACTGGATTTGTGGATCCGTTTTTCCTTTTGCTTTTCCTTTTCCCCTCCGCCGTGGCACTGGCAACAGCTGTGGAATAGTTGTCACATAGTTTCCATGTGTTGTCATTGTCTTTGTCTCGGGCTCGATTGTGTGGAAAATTGAAAAAAAAGGAAGTCAAACAAACCCTAGTGGGGAAAGACAGGCCCAGGGAGTCTTTGGTATTGTCCCTTCACAGTGGCTCTTGTTTTTGGTGTTGTCTCGGGACAAAAAGAAATTCGATTTGCCAAGCGGATATTAAAGGTAAACATTGACTCGGTAGAAAGGACAATAGTGGGTGGGGTAGATTTGATTTAATCCGAAATCAGAGTGAGTTGATGAGCAAGTGAATCGAGGAACAGAAGGAGCTCATGAAATGCCATCCATCTCTGCGAAATATCAATGTCATCGTAAATCCGCCTTAAAGACGGACCCTGGATTGTTGCATTTTGCATTTCATAATGGAATTGCTCACACTCAACTTCTGACAACAATTTATGGGAATTTTTTGTACTATTTTTTCTGGCATTGGCTCTTTGCTCTTTTGGCAAACAAAATAAAGTTTTATGACACGAAAAATGTTGCAACCAATATTTTAGAGGTGGTTTTTTCTTGCTGGGTCTTCTCTTCTCTATTCTTTTTTTTTTGTGTGGCTGATGTTGCTGCTTTCCGACAGAAAGCTAATAGTGTTTGGCCATTTTTCAAACTACCCGCGGGGTGGGAGGATAACGGCCAGGACACACACAGCATACACACAGCACAGTCAGCTCAGGGGCGTTCCGCTGTCGTTAACTCAAAGTTTGTTAAAATTTTTATCAGCATGCCGAGGCAGTGACATGACCACATCACAAGGACGCGAATGGGGATCGGGATCGGAGCGTGTGCTTGGGTTGGGCAACGCGGACATGGCTGCCAGGATGCAGGATGTTGGATGGTGGAAGGCGGAAGGTGGAACCGAGTGCGGAGGAAACCGCTAGCCACAACATGACGACGTCACTGACATGTGACCATACATACTAATAAAGCGTTAGTTGCTTGCCCCGAGCTGTTGAAATTTTTTCAGCATACTCGTACTCTATGCATCTGATGAATTTCGGTTGGGAATTTCAGTTAAGAAATAGTTCAGTGATTGATGGCTTAAAAGTTGCTGGCATTTTGTTTCCCACTTTTTCCCAGCTTAGATATTGCTATTGGACTGGCTTTAACTTTGATCAACAAAATATTTAAAGTTTCATTGGCTTTGTGGGTTCTTAAAGGATTAAAGAGTTTACTATGATAATTTAAGGTTTCAAAAAAGTTTTAATTGGCTGATTTATAACATTTTCGTTAATAGTTTTTAAAAATTTCATTACCATTTTAAGCAACATTTACATAAGATTAATAATTTAATTTACATACTTAACAATATTAGCTTCGATTATAAGTTTAATAAAAATTTTGAGAATTTAAAGGTAGTTTCTAAGCTAAGTAATGGTTGGGTATTTGCGTATTTTCAGTAAAAATTATCTCAAAGATAGACTCAAAAGTGTATTGCTTCTTCGACTTTCCAGATCTTCTTCTCTTAATTTTTTCTCGATCCTTTAGGACACTTCTCGCAGCCTGTTCCAACTCTCCGAAAACAGGAGATGACAAAGTCCACGCGGGAGAAGATGAGGATTTCAGCTTTCCTGCTTTTCCATTCCTTATTTTTTCACCATTTTTTTTTTTGGCTCTGGTTGGCTGATGCCTTCTGGTTGGTCCCTGCTCATGTTTCTGCTTTGCCATCCATTTCCTTGGCTGAGTCTGCAGCATTAAAGTTGTGTGTTGCATTTACGCTTCAGCTCCGCTTGACACAGACAGGGAGGGATCGGGAGAGGGAGAAGACTCAGGGGCTGGAAGGAAACGCTGACTTTTAGTGGCACCATTATGAGATGAAGGACCCTTTTTAGCTCTCGCAGCAAAGCTCAGTCAGTCAGGCAACCGCTTTATGTGTGGAGTTCATTACTTTTATGTGATTATGTGTCATGTGTGCGGACAGCAAGGGTGTGTGAGTGGCCTGGTGTGCGACATGTCAGTGTGTCATTGGCATTATTCGTTTTCCCTAGCACACTTTTCCGCAGCCCTCGCCAGGGATCTCTCTCGTGCGAGAAACTTGTCCCAAAATTAGTTGCAATTATTTATGGCCTTCGCTTTTTGCGGGATTCTGGAATCTCCTTTCCGGTGGGCCATGGTAGCTAATCAGATGAAAGTTGTTGATGGCATGTGGGTAGACCCGGGTCAACTAATTTCTATATTCTGCGCACAGATCTGTATCCGGAAATCCTAGCCCACTTATGATACATGTGGGTGGGCGGCAGGCTTTAAAATTTCATTTAAACTCGAGCAGTTTCTCCTTGAAAAAATCCTGGGAAAAGTGTGTTCGTTGGATTCTGTGAACATTTGAACATTTGCCAAAAAGTTCGGACCGGTCCCTGTTCACATGCAGCTGGGCAGTAATGAGTTACCAGCCAGCTTCCATTCATTATGGCCGGCTAACACATGGTTATATTACACATACGCAGCGATGTACATTGGGAAAACATGATTTTTAACAAGGGCGAGGGAGTGCGAGAGAGAGGAGGCAAACGAACGAACTTAAAGCAACCTAAAAAGCAGGAAAAAACGTGATAGCAGAGATGTTTCCATCGTTGTTCCAACAACATGGAACATGGGAGATATGAGCGTGGACCAAAACAGGGGTTCCCCTGCTGTCCCCTCTGTACTCCCTGGGCGATTCGTACTCCTGGCCAACGTACATAGTTAACTGTCTGCGGATTCTGCTAACAAGACTTGTCAGTGATTTGAGTGCTGCTGCATGTGAGTTTGTTATGTGAGTTGGAATTAGCATAGTTAGAGTGCATTCAGTTCCCTCCTGATTGCCAGCGACCTGCTCGTAATGATGTGAGGCAAAATAGCAACATCGTTTGACTGGGTTTTCCCTCCAGCTTTGGCGCCAATGCATATTAATTGGTTTCAAATCCGGATTGTTGGGGATTTATAAAGGAAGTACTCGAAGATAATTGTATGTTAATTAAGATACCTAATTGGAAACGTTATGTGTATCGGTTTCTGTTGCTGTTCTAGCTATCAATCTTGAAACTACCGTTCTATTTTCATGCTTATTTTATTTTCCCTTTAAGGCCAAACTATTTTCAAAGTTTTCTCCATTTTCCCATACCCATTTGAATCCTTTTTTTCTTGAATATTTTACCCCATCTTTTGTGTCCTGTCCCCATTTTGGGCAAACTGTTTGTGGACCTAAAACCAGCACATTTGTGGCCCACATTTTGCCTACTTGAAATAGTCCCTCTCACATCTACCACTCTCGAGAGGGAAGGGCTCTTTCGGCTTCGTTTTCTTGGGGTTGCCCAAAAATCATTAGCAGGCGACCAAAAATTCAGGTCAGCCGCTTAATGTGCCGCATAAGTACCTATAAGTATGCAATGCACTTTCGTCCAGGTATGCCGCACTTGCACAGACTCACGACTCACACCTACGCCCACCAACACAGAGACACCTGTTCGGGCCACGCACAGATTGCGGCAACAAAATCTGTACACTTTGGCTCCATTAAAGCCGCACGCACGAGGAGGCCACGGTTGCCGGTGTTGCCCGTGGGCAACCAACACAAAAGTGCGATGTCAGTGGCTCACTACCTGGCAACCACCCCCTTGCGGTATTTATTTAGCCTATAAAGCTTCAGTTGGTTACAGCCATCTCGCACAGCATCAAAGCGTTCAACCATAGGAAAGCGACTGGAGAGACTGTTTACAAAAAAGAGGGAATAGAAGGAGCTGCGACTAGGGATACCCTTTGACCCAAGCAACTATATTGAACGTGTACAAAAATACTTGATTGTCTTTTAACCTCAAAGCACACTCAAAGCACACTAATTTATTATTATAAGTCATTACTTTCTTTTATAAAAATCCTTATTTTTGATTTAAAACATCGAAAGAGAGCTTTAAAAAGACAAAATATACCAATAAATATCGGAAACAAATAATTGAATATCCCCACGAACTCCACAGGTACCCTGGGTATCTACTGGGGTGCGGGAAATGAGTGGAAAGTGGAAAGTCGAGCGAAAAGTGACACACAAAAGCAAAGGCAGCGCGGCGGTTCACGTGGCAGTTCAGGCAGTTGCCGCTGGTTGGACTCTGTTGACCTAAAAATCTCATTTGCCGCATGCTCATTTCTGCCATCACTTTTGTTACCTTACTTTTGTCGCACCTCTTGGCGGTGGGCGTGTGGAGCTTTGTTTTCTGCTCTCAGTTCCAGCAAATGCGCCCCCGGCCAACAGAAATAATAAAAGCACAACAACGGCACAGATTCTTTGATATAAATATATATATTATATATATATAATTTTTAGCGCATGGAAAAAAGTGCAAAGAGGAAGTGCGAGGAAATGAAATTCGAGCCCGCAGCCTGACCTAGAAGAGGCCCATAGACCATATGTTCTACTCCATTTTCCCCCCTCAGTTAATTTCCTGAACATGACGAGCGGCTTTCCTTATTTTTACTTGCTTTTTGGTTTTCTTTTTATTTTTTTATTTCCCATAATTTTCCACATTGTTTGTGTTATTTTTATAGAACAACATAGCCAATTGAAAATCAAAGTTTCTGTCGATAAGGCAAAAAAATCCCTTAAATAAAATCAAAGCAAGAGGAAAATGGTGGCCACTTTCTAGAAAATACTTACAACAGACTCGTGTTAAATATTTAATGTTCATGTTTGGCTAAGCAAAAGATAGAACTTTTAATAATATTTATTTTATTCTCTTTCTCATTGCAGGTAAGCTAGAAGAGATAAAAGAGTTTGGGGTAAGAAATTGCAGTAAGGAAAAAGTTAATAATGGAAATGATTTGTAAGTACAATTTAAAGAGGAGATGTTAAGTACCTTTAAGATACTTTAGGCATTACAGCTTAAGCTTGCAAAAATAAGAAGTATTAATAGGGATTTTGATCTAAGAATAGAATCAATTGAAAAATACTTAATCTATTTATGACAAATTTAATTTGTTACTTTCCGGCTGGCATTGCCCCCCAGTCCGATTCACGAATTGTCATTCACTAATTGAATTCAAATCGGATTTATTATCGTTTCTCAGCTAACGTTGGCCAGTTGACACAGATTTTGCTCAGCCGTGGGTTTCTCTTTCACTGGCTTTTCCTTCCATTTCCCCGACTTTTCGGGATGTCAATCTAATAAAGTGCAAGTGAAAGCGGGGAGAATGCTGCGCAGTTCTGCGCTGTCACTTAATAATTCAATGCCCGAATGTAGGCAACGGGGCGGTAGCCAGCCCTCAATGTCGAGCAGATTTTATTATTTCTCGTTTCTAATTTTTTTTTTTTCCTTTTTGCTCCTTTTGTTGTCGGTGGAAATGTCACATGTAAATCTAAATAAGCAAAGCAGCGAAAGAAAAACGGGGAAAATTGTGTTAGCCGCGACGGAGCTGACAAAATGATAGATGGAGGGAAGGCCCGTCAGCGAAGGGGAAAAATTAGCGTGGGCCTTTAAAAAAAGCTTCAAAAGCAATCAAAATGACAACTTAAGTAGGCTTCCCAACAACGCACAGGGAAACCCGAGCAAAAAAAGGAGCAAGCGAAGAAAGTGAAAAGAAAAAAGTTAAGTCGAAGTGAAATTAAAGTGGGCACGAGGCGGGAAAATTCCCATCCTGGGACAGGACAAGAACGGGAATCTTGAGAAATGTGGGCTCAATTAGGGCATAATTGTTTGTTTTCTCACTTGGCTGGCTAGCCAGCTGCTAATTGAAGCATCAAAAGTTTTTTTATTGGCTCCCGCCAAGTGTGAAAGGGCAAAGATGTAATTCAATTCCGCCTTTTCCGCTTTCCCCGGCTTTTCCTTAGCCCCCTGCCAAATGAAAATTGATGTGGACTCTCGGCTAAGCAATTATGAAAATGTTCGCCGGCTAAAAAACAGCTCCTCTGCGGCGGGTACTCCCAAATCGTGCGTAAAATTCTTAAACTTTACTGCACAGGCTCAAGGCCGAGGACTGGGCCAAGAGAGATGTGTGTGGTTGGAGCTGGAACAGATTTTCCTGCGGTCGTTCGGGACCCAAATGCGCATTTAACTTAATCAAGATTTTAATATTTAAAGAATTTCCAGCCCGGCAACAAATTGTACTCCCTGTTCTGGCCCCTCTCTTATCTCTTATCGTCCTCACCCGCCCCACTTCCTCGGGCGGAAAAGGGTTCTTGGCCCGAAAAAGGAAAACTATTCTGCCAAGGACAAACAACATTATCTCTCTTACATGATGCTTGCCACACTTCAATTGCTTGTAAATGCCACACAATAGATATACACATCCACCCACCCCCTCGGCCCAATAAATTCCCAACCAAGTTGCTTTTGTTGTTGTTGCCGAGCCAAAGTTTTCCTGTAGTTTTCCCTTTTTGCGGCTTCTGGCTGTCGACTTGATTTTCAGTCTTGTGTGTTGCACATTTATTTATTTCGACAGGTTGGAAAAATATATACTTCTCCTTCTTTTTTTTTTTGCTGTGTTAAAATCAATAATCAAAATGACAGCAGCTCTTGGGGCCAAATCCCCAAAAAGGTTTTATAGAAAAAATAGTTCAGGAAAAGATTTCCGTAAATATTTAAAAGGTGGTCGAGGGAATTTCTAATGCTTTCGAGCTGGGGGATTAAGGCTTAAGTTATCTTTGAACAGGAAAGTCTTAGAATACTTTTAAAAGATTTAATCTAAATAAAAGTAAACTTCAGGGTAATCATTAAACAAAAGATGATTAAGATCAATTAAATTCTTAGGATATAAATAAATTTTATATAATTTAGAAAATAACCACATGAGTGGTATTCTCCAAAACTTAAACTAATTTTCTTCAAGATTATAGTCAGCATAATCAATTTGAACTTCCAAAGACAGCTGAGCAGTAAAGCACTCACTCAAATCGTCCTGATGTCCTGTGGTCTCTGCATCGTTAAAACTTTGGCTATAAACTATAAGGGACTATTTCTTATAACCAGAGCTCAGCCATAACTCAGTGGAATTCACGGCTTGACTCTTTTCCTAATGCTAAATCATATTTAAAGGCGATTAAATAGAGCGAAGAGTGCAAGGCACATAAATTATGAAAAGGGACGATGGGGAGTGAGAGGTGTTAGGCCAAATCTGCCTCACAGACGACAGAGGCACACTCCAACGTGTATCTGTGTATCAGGATCTGTATCTGGGTGTGTGCGAGTCTGTGCTGCCAACAATGACAAATTACCCAAGAAATAAAAGTAAGAAGGAGAATCGCAAGACTTGAAGGCAAAAGGAGCACGCAACACACAGACACAGGCACAGACAGAAAGTATCTCGCAGATACAACATGTTAACAGCGACAATAACAAGTTATGAGGCAGCTACGCAGACTCGGTTTCAGCTCCTCTCTCTTTCTCTGCATAACAATAAACAGTAAGTTGCTGAAATTTATTTCACAAAACTATTGTGCAAATAATGAAGCGCCCCGGGTCTGATGATGCTGGGCGGGGCACCAAGTAGATGTAAAAGTTATGAGCATAATGCTCGGCAGGCAGTGTGGAGGAGCAGCAGCAGGGAACACATGTTGGCATGTTGATTGTCGCGTCTAGTTCGGAGTCTACTTCTGGGCGGCTTATCCTCGCGCTCACACACTCACGCCGAGTGCCGAAAGTATTTGCCAACTAGATTTTTGACTTAGCCTTGCGGAGTGCGTTCTATTCTGCCCTCTTTCTCTTAGGCATGCCTCATTTTGATCCGCTTTTCGTGGGATTGCAAAAGTAGTGACTCCCCTGCGGAAAAAGAAGCGAAAAAAGCCAAGAAACTTTGTCGAGGCTTTAGTGTGGCAAATCCCAGCGACCCTGCCCTAACCGCATCACATTAAGCGCCTGGGTCTTGTCGACTTCATCTGGCAAGGGGCTTAACTTTGATTTCAGCCACTCTGTCGCAGGCTTGGTGAGTGTGTAACTAGCCCACTTAAATACGCGTTAGAGCAGTGACAAGACTTCGAGAAAAGAGTGTCACATTGCAGGTTTTAGTTCGTTGAAGAAATAAGTAGTTTATGGTGATTGCATCAGGAACATAACGAGCAAGTTCGAATATATACTTTTATTAAAATAATTCAATTTAAGGAGGTATTAAACTATGACTCATAAGTCATAAAATCATTCAGTGAATAAATTAAATCTAAATGGAGGCTCTTACTTAATTTATAGGTAGTTAAACACTATTAATGTTTATTTTTCTACGAAAACAGAGGAGAGTAGCTTGCAATATAATTATAATCCAAATATAATCCTTAAACCAAGCTCAGAAGCTTCGAAGAATTTGCGAACTCGGAAACTTAAAGCAAATGAGCAAAGTTACCAAGCTCATCCGCTGACGTTTACTGTCATCTTGAAAGCCTCAAAATGGTTATTGTGGTTTTCTGCTGTTGATGACGATGGCAGAGACGGGAAATTTAAATGATTAAACTCCGAGTATTTCAAGTACCTGCGGTTCCCTCTCTCTTCCTCTCCCTAAAAATCATTTTCAAATAAATAAACTAAACTTGGCCGCCGCTGTGTCGGGGAAAAGTTATCGGGCAAGGACTCTTATTAGCCAGGACTAAAGAGACTTCCAAGAGGAGAAAAAAGAGCAAAGTGGCAGCACAAGTAGACAGGCAATTGCGATATAAACAGTCAGCCGTGGCTGCTGGGGAACCCGGGGGAAGTTGCAGTTGACAAAGTGGGGAAGGAGACCAAAGTTTTCTTAGAATTTGTGTTTGTTGTTTGCGTTTTGTAGAGCAGAAAAAAGGAGCCACATCACTTAGGGAAAACAACTTTATCGCTTAGAAGGAATCGGAAATCTAAACTTGACAAAGAGAGCAAAAAAAAGGAGTATATCGCATTATATCAAGGGACATTCAGCCGCTTTACCAATTTGCTTATGGTTTTTTATTAACATAATTGATTGCCTCGATCTGTGGCTGTGGGAGAGACGACTCTCTCCTCTCAGTGTTATTAAGAAAGTTGCCGCTGATGCAACCATCTGAGACATACAGATTTTCCCCTCTGGCGCCGAAGGGAAATCGGTAGCGAAATCAGGAGCACGCCATTAAACTTCCGCCCTGTTGGAATTAAGTTAGCTGCTTATCCTTTATCCTTGGCTGAGCCAGCTGAGTTTTCTTCCTATTTTTCCCTCACTCCTTCCCCTCCGCTTTTACTTGATTGATGACGCTCATTTGTGCTACGTGTGTTCAGCTTTCCCTTACTCCCGAAATTCTCCAGGTTGTGCCAAATAATTCTGCTTAATTTTAAATCAGTTTGCAATTTGCTGGCAAAACTTTTCTATAGCCCCAGTCCCTGTCCCTGTCCCAGTTCCTGCGGTTGAATTTTGTTTATTGCCGCTGTGCGTGTTGCATACTTTTTGCGGCGCCTGTCGGAAATGTTATTTAGCCGTTGTTTTTCTTGCCGTTTTTGTTTGTTGTTTATAATGTTTAAGCACACTCACGGGTAAAGTTAACCGCAAGTTACCAACTTTATTAATGTGTGACGAGTATACACCCTTGTTCACGGGCCTCCTGCTTACTTATTTTTTATGGACTGTCTGCGGGCTTATTGTTTACTCTCGTGGAGTGTGTTGCCCTCCGTTTGCCTTGCTTTTTTATTTACTTTTATTTACTTGTGGGCAAAAAGTTGACAGAGGTACCATTTTAGGCATTGATTTATTTTTATTATTTCAAAAGACAAGCAAATTATTAAAGCAGGAGGTGGGTGATACTAAAACAATTTAGTAGATTTTAGAAGTATACACTTGTATAAGAAAACCGATCGAATGATAAATCAGAATATAATAATATTTAATTGTATACCCTGTGGATCATATTGATGTTATATTTTGCTGGTATTTGTTATCTTATTTTAAACTTTAGATAAATCATAAAACAAATATATATAAAGATGTGACGGCATCCGAAATGCTTTTTCAATGCCTCCTTATTTGATTGAGTTGGAAATTCCGGAGGAAACCATTACCCTGTGAGAAAAAGCAAACCCAAAGCTTTTGGTAAATATTTTCCAAGCCATTGCCGACTCCTTGCTGAACTCTAGTCTCAACAAATACTTTCCATGCAGACTTTTCCAACTCTTTCTCTACATTTACCCTCATTTTTCACACTTAACCACAAACGCTATTCACAATGACATATTTTTTCAATTTTTTGCATAAATTTTTCTGTGTTTTCTTTATTTTGTTTGTGGCTCGGTGCCTGCTTCGTCGTCATTTAATATAGCAGAAAAATGGAAAATGCGACCCAGGGGTGGACAAACATCCTGTATACATTAGCATTGTTGGCCAGCCATAACGCTTTAAAATTTCGCACTTTCGGTGTAGCATTTTTTTATTGTATTTTTTCTTTGCATTTTCCCTTGCATTTTTCCGCTTGCATTCCTTTTTCTTCTCTTTTTTAGTAGCCTTTCCATTATTTACCCTGCTTCATTATGCACCCATTTCATTAAAAGTTAAGTCGCTCTTCGGGACAATTTATTTTAATAAATTTAATTACCTTCCCCTTGTCGGAATTTTTTGTTAACTACTTTCTATTCTTGACCAACGAGCACCACCGGGTTGTTTTTCTCTTTTTTTTTTTTTGTAATTGTCTATGGGTTGGTTGGATAGAGGGAGAGTCAAGTTGTCTGAAACTTTCATTACCTATTTGTATTACATAATTGCACTCACGTGTGGAAGTCCCAAATGCCTGTGTACGTAACTACAGGGGAGTGTGTGAGTTGCCGGGGAAAGTTTCACTGGCATTACAGTGCGTTGATAATTTGTTAAAAGTTTTCCTGTTACTGTTTTCTCTCCGTGTTTTTTTTTCTGTGTTTTAATGATAGTTGAGGGGGCGTTTCCCTCAGGTTAAGGTGAACTTATTTCCCTATAATTGAATGAAGAAGAAGCCTCCTTAAATTGAATATAAAAAGTATCTCGTGAAATTATTTTACTGACATGCACCTTGTTCGAAATTAATTATTCCTTTAACAACATTTAATGAGTTAAAAATTTATTTACAATTTCCTCAACATTAAGTTCGATAAATCAATTTGATAAAGTTTCTCAATAACACAATTAAAGTTTTACAAATATGCCTCATCGAATTGAAGGAAATTTATTCTAAGAACCTTGAATCTTAAAATATTAAGTCTATTTTATCTAAATATTGTAGTAGCCCTAAGCATATATGTTTTGTATATATACACACACTTTTATAGTAGCC